>VZRN01000486.1:1013630-1125943 GCA_013397935.1 Dasyornis broadbenti | reverse complement strand
AAGCTACTAACCTTTGTTTAAGACGTGAGGGCTTTTCTTGAACATAATCTTTATGGTTGTTTAACTCCGGTTTTGTGGCATCTTTTTCTCTTTCTGTCCGGTCAGGAACTAGATGACCATGAGCAGTTTTCATTAGAACCTCAAAATCAGAATCAGCATCATAATCCTCCAAGTCATTTTTTGGGCCAAAAAGACCAGAGCCTGGTAACCCTCCTGCAGCTGATCTGGAGAACACCTCAGCACATTCAATGGGCATGCTTAACCGAAAAAACATGACATCTGTTTTACTGTTCTGTGAACCAAAGGACTTCTGTGTGACCTTCAGACAGGGGCAGCTGTCTATGGTGCCGTCAATTCTCATCACCTATGAAACATAAAGATGTAGTTGTTTTGAAGCTGATGCTTTTTCTGCCATGTAAATATTCTATTTATATTTCTAGAATAAGCAATCATGACTTACAACCTTGCAGCAGTATGCTGTCAACAGTCTAATGCATTGCAATCATGTGCTGCCATTTTGAAGGGAAAATAATACTATGAGGAATTAATGTTTTTATTGCTCCATTGTTAAATTTAAAAAATAAGCAGTCACAGAGAAATCACCTCTCATCATAACTCTTTGCAATATAGAAATCCAATTCTGTTCAGAACAACACAGACCAAGAAATGTAAATCATACATGCACATATGAAAGAACATAAACTGTTCCTTAAATACGACACATCAGCTGAAAAATAGTTCATATTTCATCATTTCAGAAGGATTTCATGGCAAACTTACAAGGCATGAATCCAGTTCCACCATGATGGACAAATGACTGGGACATAAGTGTTTACACAATTGGCTAATAAATATTTATTGCAATAAAAACTAATTAGCTACGGAAAAATCAAAAAATATGTGCACAGAAGACACGGTATCTGTTATTTAAAAATGCCTAGTTTTTGGAAGTTGCTTACAAACATAACTCTCACTGCACAAGGAGTTCTTAATGGGGACATCTTGTATAATTTGTCTCTCAGAATATCATGTTATTACATGTGACAGGTTTCATGGAAAAAGAAATACTATCAATCAAACAACTACATTCTTTGCAACCCTACTCAATGTAAGAAATTTGCAACAGGTGAAAGGTTCATCCAGGACTGGGTGAACACATCACATTAAAATCTTGCAAATAAGTACAAAAGTAGAAACATAACTCAAACGTATTCAAGTGTCTAGAAACATTTTAATAGGATCACAAACCTCAATATGTTCATGATTTTGTGGCACTGGTAGAAACTGAGGGAGCCTTTTACTCAGCCAAATGGTGATGTCTCTGTTTGTATTGACAGCAAAGGGTTCATACCCTTCCTGCAAGCCACATATAGTGAAATATTTTAGAGTGCTGACATCTTTTCCGAAGTTCATTCTTCCCACTTGAGATGGGCCCAGGCTGCACACAGGTAGAAATCCTTAAAACAAGATGAAAGAACACATGGGTTGTACATCACGAACGTTGGCAAACTGCTCTCTTCCATAACTGAACTAAAAAGCATTCGGGAAAAGAAAATAAATCCAAAAAGCAAAGATTATAAAGGTAAGCAACCATCAATAGCACATCAAATCTTGCATGTGACCAAGTAAGGTATCTTAAACATAATCCTGAAAAAAAAGCCCTCTAAGAGTCATGGATCTTTTTACGCAACACTCAAACTACTTTACCGAGTCTGACAGTCAGCTCTTGGTTACTCTCTCTGCTGAGCTGGTAGAGTATTACCAATTTTACTCTAAGTCTTACTACTTTTGATATTCCTCCTAAAATGTCATTCACAGTATTTTGAGAGAATCTTGCTTTAAAAGTAACATAGTGCTTTTCTCCATGCAGCTATAATAGTGAAAAAAAATTACAAACACACACAAAGTGCATGTCATAAATTACAAAAAAAAAAAAAAAAAAAAAAAAAAAAATAAAAAAAACGGGCTCTGAAAAAAAAAAATAANNNNAAAAAAAAAAAAAATTCAGAAAACTGGCTCTGGAAAATGAGAACTAACAATATGACACTATAGCTTCATGAAACTTAAGGTATTTACTTTTGGGGTTGTGTTTTCTGTCTTACCTTTTAAATCAGCTTTACATTTGTATGCATCTTACTGTTTCACTAGTACAGGGAACACAACTGTGACTTCTTTTTACAATTTTTTTTTTTTTCCTGATTCCCCAGAATGGGCAAGGGCACTTTCCCCATACAGCTGCTCTGCAGGCACATTCTTCTTTCTTTTTTTCTCGGTTTCAGCGTCACAGTCTAAAAACCTAAGAAAATCTTTTATTTCTTCTATTTCTTTTCATCCTGCTTTACGATTTCCACAGCTATGAACTACTTTGTAGATTCACTTGACCTAGTTATTAACACATTTTCTTTTTTATCAACGAGAAACATGAAGTTCTGTTCATGTGAATTCTGATTCATGTGAATATAACAGGTATTGAAAAACACACGGACAAAATACAACTTAGTTACTCTCTTTTCTTTAGGCTGCCCAGATGAAAAAAGAGCAGAATATCTACTCATGATGTTTGTTCTTCAGAGACAAAGCAAACTCCATAGCACCATCTACAGCAATGAATGCTCACCAGGTAAATGACTAGCCTTCAATACCACTTCTTGAAGATTTTACTACATATATACAAGATTGGTTATCATGTGCATGTTTATTAGATATGATAAATTTAAAGGCATAACACTATTAGCCAGTATTTGAAGTCCAGGTGTTTATCTTCACAGGGCATCAACTTCTCAGCTAACGTAGCTATAATAGGCATGATATAAGTCAATTCTGCTACTGCAAATCCAATAATGGAGAGCAATACAAGTATTTTCCAGCACT
Source organism: Dasyornis broadbenti (assembly GCA_013397935.1). Lineage (NCBI taxonomy): Eukaryota > Metazoa > Chordata > Aves > Passeriformes > Dasyornithidae > Dasyornis > Dasyornis broadbenti. Next base: position 1,123,072 of record VZRN01000486.1, on the reverse strand, counting down.
AAATGAAACAAAATTGCATTAAACAACACATAACTAGGAAAATCGTATTGCATGTAGAAGTATATGCCATGATAAAGCCTAACAGCTCTAGTAGGGAGAATTTACTAGGCCTCCTATTGAGTTAAAGCTGTTTCAAAAGTTGCTAAGCAGAGCCAAAATCATAATTACATTTTCAATAACCTTACAATTCTCATCTCACCACTCAAAAAAAATGTTAATTCTTCTACCTATGCATTTTCCTGTGGTTTCAAAAAAACCCCCAAACCTCCCAGATAGTTTAGATATGAAGCAAGTATTTCACACACACACACGCGAATAAAATGTAATAAAATGTAAATGAGCATTTGTAAGATTCCCTGAAAGGAAACAAAGAAACCCAAGAGAAACTCCTACACAGGTAAAGCTGTCATTGATGTTTTTATTTAATGTAGTATAGCCTGTCAAACTTGAAAATTTAGGCAATGTGAAATCAAGATGACAATCTCTCTCATCAATACAATTTTCAATGATAACAGAAGGTACTGAACATGTAGCTAATTCCTGCACATAATTGTTACTGTGCAGTAACTGTTGCTCTGTATAAATGGAATATAAATACCAGTACTAGTCCTAACCATGAAAACCATGAAAACTGCCATCTCTGGTGAAATTCTGCACTGGTTTGCCAATGGTTTAGTTGTCATTAAGGTGTTTTAGGGCTCTTCTATATATGGTAAAGACAGAGCATCCCATCTTATAGGGAGTGTGCTGGTAAGGCAGTTATACATCTTTCGACAGAATAAAAATTAATTTCAATACCCTTCTCTGAAAGGGTATCCAGCCATTTTAGATATTATTCTTCACAGATCCCATGTAGTCCTTGCATGCTGGAGGCTACATAAAAAGATTACTTACCCCTAACCTAACTCTTAATCTCCAGAAACATAGCCGGGCTATGGAGCAAAATTTTATTTCACTGTAGGAAATAGTAAAACAAGTAGAAAAACATGAAAATAAACCCTCTAGCACTGTCCATCAAACACGGCAAAAGCATAGGACAGCAACTTTTTATATGTTCCCTACTTTCAAGGGTACAACATGAACCTCCTGACTCAATCTGTCAAATACTACAAACAGCTCTTGATCACAGAGATCATGAGTTGACAAAATAAAATTTGGGTTGTACAGTGCACCTGTTCATATCTACAGTTAAATTTATCTTCTACAAATGCATAATAGGATGCAATTATGTATATCAATTTTACCACTGAGATATTATCTCATAAATAAATTCATCTGCCATAATCCCAAGGAGCGCCTCTTGCTGGTAGTACAACCTAACATGCAGCATCTGTGCCTTACTTGTAAGCTGGCAGAGAATCTTATCCCACTTTCACTGTTCCTAAGTAAATTAACACTACAGGACTGATTTGCTGTAAGGCTGCATCAGAAACTCTAATTTTTTTCTAAAGTGAAAGGTCCCTTTCTGCAGCAACACAACATGCATATGATTCACTGACAGAAGTGCCCTGAAGAAAAGGCTCAGTGCTAGTAAGAAAGAGCCAGTAAGAAAACTAAACTAAAAGCAGCCTTAAAAAAAAAATAAAAAAGTCCATGCAAGTAATTTATTTTGGGTATTTCATACATGTGTTTGCACATACACCCTCATACTCGGTCACCTTCCCTCCCCCTCTGCTTTTCCCTCCAGTATTTGTATATTAAATACCCATAATATTTTCAAATATAGCTATGTAGTTATTAAATCTCAGATCAATCAGCACATTCCCTTGAAAACAGAATAGGAGGTCTTCTTTCAAAGAGCAAGGTCTTTTCTGCAAACACAACACTAAAGGAATTTAATGTGAATTACGAGGATATTGTGAAAAATCTGAGCGGCTTGACATGAAGTCTCTGACATGGCTATCAAAGCCTTCGGGCTCTACATCAAGCCAAGAAATACTTTAGCAGAGAGATCTGTTTCAATCTGAACCTGCAGCCAGAAACAAGTACCACAAAAAGTACACCACTGTGATTTCATCAACTTGGAATAAAACCAGGCTACCCTTAGAATTTAATGGAATTCCAGTTTCTTTCAGAATCCCCTATTCCTCAATGGGAGTATACTACCTAATAACTGGAAAGCCATTAAAATTTAATGGCACCAAGATGATTTCTTGCATGTAGCACTAACAGTAAGCAAATTCAGGTATCCCTTTCCCTCATCATGTTACTATTGCATCTAAGGCAATCTGAAGGCAGTAAAGTAACAGGCACCAGAAAACTGATGGCAATTATGTAATTTTAAATGAAATAAAAATATTTCTAATTCCTAACATACAGCAGAGGAAATAAAAAAAAAATTCTCCCAAAGCACTCCTCGAAGTAAAATGCTCTGAAATCCAGATGAAAATAAAGTGGTTGAAATTCAAAGAGGGAACTGCCTAATTAAGAGGTATGAAATTCATATTTCCCCTGGGAATAGGGATGAGTAACCCAACAGTATCTTATGGAGCTCTTACTGTTCAAAAAAATTTAACTTTATCTCTCAGCTACAGCTGTGTTGTTTAACAGATGTATAATAAATATGGCAAAATATATGTACGTACAAGAAATGAAAGTTTAAAGATCAAAATATTTTTTTTTACATTACCATAATTCAGAAGTTTTAGGCAGTTAACTAATTACAATTTCTTGCCCCTTTTCTACATCTATCTGCACACAGGTATATAATTTAAATATTTTTAAAAATACTCCTTTGGTAAAGAATCAATCTGCCCCCTGACATACCTTCACAATCTTTGCCATCTTTAGCAATCTTATAAGTTATGGCTTCACAGAAAACTAGCACCTGCTTGTGGATGCTGAATCCTGTACCAAGAACCCTACAACAGGCACAAAGCTCAGTCTGCTGGTTTAGAATAAAGCAAAATATTTTGGAGCATAGCTTTGTATCAGATTACTTTATCCTGGATCAGGTGTCACTTCTCCTCCCAGTGCTAAAATAAAACCTCAAAGATGGCTTAAACTCCCTACCACAGTTTTTCACTAACTGGACAGAAATTTTGTAATATTTCAGTACTTCATCTAGATAAAATCTGATGTGCCTGCCCCCCATGTCAGGCGGGATGGCCTAGGTGCTCTTAAAAGGTCCCTTCCAACTCAAACCATTCTATGATACATTCTAAGATTCTGTTAGAGCATATTGTGATCTACTGCTGAGAGGATGAAATATTAAAAGTCGTGAATCTGCCACTTCAGACACATCCCTGAAAAACAGTTAAACAGTCTCGTGTCAAAAGATGGCCACAAAGCTCAGTACTGAAAAAAGTCCTTCCTCATCCTTACACACAGCAAACTTCTTTCCAAAGGCTTAATACAAGACAGGGGAGGCAGGGTCAGGGATGAGAATGGGGACATGAAACATGAAAGAAAGACATGAAAGTGAAGTCAGAGCAAAACCTGGGCAATAGCAAGTTATCAGCATGATATATTACAGTACTTACCGTCACCAACCTCAAAGTCCTTGAATGCAAGTTCTGAGCCTGAGTCATCAAGCAGGATTTCACCATTTAAGGTGAACATCATAGTGTGCTCATTCATGTCAACCATGCATCCAACAACATCTCCTGCCAACCAAGAGCGGCCAAAATGCTCATTACCTTGATGCCACCGCTGTGCCTGAAAATAATTAAAAGCATTTAGAAGAGTAATAGCGACAATGCATGTGCTTTTATCATCTTTAATGGTAGAACTACTAATTACCACTTGAATTAAGATGGCACTAAAATGAACACTTTCACAGAATATCATTCCAAAATCTGTCTCTGAGTATTCCAAGCTGACTCTGACTATGGAAATCCAACAATTAACTTCCTCCAAACACCCCTCACCCCTCACATTGTAAAATATTGCTAAGAGAGTTGACAGGGAAAATTGCTATTTCAACATTTCAGTAAAAAGTAAGAGCATGGTTTAGTTTTCTGCAGAAGTTCCATGGAAGACTTGTAATTTCAATAATATGCTATCAATTACAATGTTAAATTGCTGCTTCACAAACCCTTTTTTAAGCAATGGCTTTTATTTACTTTAATAGCCTATAAATTCATTACTTGTAAACTGTATGGTTTCCTTAAGTCTAGTTCTAAAAATGATTTGTGCAAAATAAATTAATCCTTCTCTCTTATCAGATTTTGGAAGGAATAGAACTGTCTGTGGATGAGAAAAGCGCTGGGTTTCTGATAGATTCCAGAGTAGCTGAGGGCATCGTTAATGATTCCTATGACTGACTTTCAAGTCAAGGACTGCAAAGGCTTTCAATGGGGTCTTGGACTGGTGTTCAAATAAGTAACATCTATTAAGAACTACTGTAGCCAAGCACAGAACAAAAAAAGTGTTAATAACTAATAACAAATTGGTGTCTCGTTCATGTATTTCATCACAAGTAGGTGTTTATGCTCTGTATCCACCCTGGAAGTTGTGCAAAACAAATGAACCTTTCTGGATATCCTGAAGATCAAATTTCTTTTCTCCAACCAAGGAAAGAACCCATCAAAATCAAAGACAACAAAATAGCTTTGTGGATTGAGACCTAAATGTCAAACAGTAAGATTACGAAGGCAGCTACACAGTTATTCCAGTAAAAATAGAGGCCTTGAATAATTTACGTAAGACACTTTACAATCAGACCCTTTACAAAAAAGACTTTTCAGTTTTCTTTTCAAGGCATCTTCTCATGCAACGCCAGAGTAGGAAACAAATAAATTCTCACAGGATAAATAAAACACATCTCGAGAACGTTATCTTGCTGGGAACAGCCAAGAATATTGTTGATTTCTTCCACATATTTTAATAGTAATAAAGGAAATTAATTCCAATACCACATACAAGAAATAATTTGACAATGAGTCATCAGAAGCCTTAAAAACAATTCAGATTTGGATAGAAGCTGCATTTACCTTCATACTGAAATTAAAAATTTCATTGAGTCATTTAATCTATTATGATGATAGTCAGTAATATAAAGGTTTGTTTTCCTATATATTTTTACTACTAGATTTCAATCTGTCTTTTTTTTCTCACAGAATTAAATTTGAGCAAAACTTAGTGGTTCTATCACACTTCATTTAAGCTGTAAGGATTTCCATGAAAACCTACCTATAGTCTTTGGAAATTGTACATTTCTACAAAAACGTTGCCTCAAAAAATCAAAGTTTGCCTCACACACTTACTGTTAATAACCTCAACCCTATTTATTCCCTTATGACACTTCCTATAGAGAGAACAATAGAGTAAAATTCTAAAAAAATTATACACAGCTAATTACAGCTCTGACAGTATTTTGAATTTGATTAAGTCACTTTGATTTTCAATTCTTTACGTGTACTGTAGAAACGTGATTTTGGAAAAAACACTATGGAAATGCCAAACCTTGCTAATTAATTTTTCAGGTGACACTGATCCTAGTTACTGTAAAGACAGAGACAAAAATAATTTCATAAAACATTGATGAAAGCAGAGAAGGCAATGAGGTTGAGGGAATGAGACATGGAACAAGACACAAAAATTAAAAGTTTTGAAGTCACTCATATTACCGATAAACACACACAAACCTTAAAGCCATCAAAAACAAAAGCTTCTTCATCCGAGCCAAGCTCCTGATCTGGCAGACAACCCGGCCTGGTCCAGCCAACTCTCATGTCTCCTGCAGTAACTGCCTCAAACTCAAAGTACCACTTGCCCGCCTTCACTGCGTACGTCTTTTCTGTGCGGAAGATCCTGAACTTTTCCATTATCCCACTGCACACATCCAGTCTTGTTGCTGTAAGGGTTAAAACAATAAAAATAAATAAAGGGGGGGGGGGGAAATCAATGCACAAAGTACTGTTTTCAACTACTGACAAGAAGCAGTGAAAGCAGAAGCAAAAGGTAAAGGAATCCCTTTGAGCACAGACACGAAAAGAAGAATGTACCTGCAGAGCAGCCATAAGGGGAAAGTGCCCTTGCCCATTTTGGGGAATTGGGGGGGGAAAAATAAAAAAAAATTAAAAATTAGGAAAAAAAAAAAAAGGACAAAGAAAGAAGAACTTGTTAGGCCATGCTAAGAACCTCTCCATTTCTGTTCTGTTTTCTCAGACACACCAAGGTCCACATTCCCAGTAGCACCTAGAATAGCCTACAAAATCACATCCCTCAGAATTAACAATCCCTTCTCATGCCACCGTGCCTGACTTCAGTTATGTTAGGTTAATTAAGCTTCCCGAGAAACTCAACTCTCTGCCACAAAAGTCTTTATCAGTAAAATTTTCTCTTTGATAGTCTACACAATTAATGCCTTAAAAACACTTTTGCAGACCCTTAGTACCTCACCTATGCAGATGAAGCACTACAAGGCATGGTAACTGAAAAATTGTTTTCTTTTAAAATTCGAAGTAATACAATGCTTTCTAGATTCTGAGCAATCCCAAAAATACAGCTGCTGTGGGAAACCAGTAAGTAATAAAAATAACAAAGCACAAAAATCAATACTAGAAAATTTCATAAAATTAATGTTTGAATAAAAAGTAATGACTGTAGATGCTGAACACCACTAGAGGGCTCTAAATCCTTTAATAACAGTATGGATTTTGCCTGATGAAAGAAGGTCCTTATGACATGCTTTATGCATCTCAAAAACTTGATAAGCTCATGAACTGCAAAATCTAAATCCCTAAAATTACTTTAAAAAAATCTTTGATTTTTATATTTAATATTTTTTGACTGAATTCAATTCCAGTCTTTGCTCAAGAAAGACCAACTTGTGGGATACTGTTCTGCAGTTCCTTTCCTCTGGGAATTTTGCAACAGCATTGATCACATATTTCAGATTCAAGGGTTGCACTTGTGTTCTTTACATTTCATCAGTAACTCCTTGCACAGAACCAGAACAACGATCTCTGCATTCTAAAGAAAAAATAGTGGTTTTCCATAGTTTATTCCCAAGGAAAGGCAGCAGCATGTAGTTCTCAGAGCTGTAAATGGAAAAGGAGATTAATATTGTTCAGTAGGATGTGGAAGAGACTGTGGAAATGGAGTGTGTTCTCTCCCCCTCTTGCCTACACCATTAGACAGCCCCTTTATCCTCCCAAGGGGCAAAAGTCTTCTATACCAGCCAGCCCACCTCCTCAGAACCAAGCAGAAGCCATGCTCAACCTTTCTATGCTGCATCTCCTTCCCCACAGTGGGAGGGGAAGAAATTCCAGGACTCTGCAGCAGGCTTACACTCTCCAGACCAGGCACAGACAGATTTGAGACCCTGGCATTTTGCCACCAACACCCGTCTACTCCACTAAGGAACATTGTTCTACCTATTTAGCAATCCAACATTATTACATACTCAAGGTCTTAGCAATGCCTCATATTTAAGTGTAATTTAATAGCAGTATCTCATAAAAGTTGAGGATCAGAGCTTGCATGTGATTTGGAAAAAAAAAAAAATCCAAAACGCAGATTCTCTGTGTACATTTTAGGTATGAGTTATGTCTTCTGCAGAATGCTTCACTGCAGGTCTGTGGCCTAAGTAGGTCTACACAACACTATCACTACATGAAGAAAAAACAGAATATAAGGTTTAGACACATTTCTCAAAATTTCCGCATTTTGCTGAGATTATAAAGATGTTAGTTTCAATTTGGATTATTCCATATTTCTCTATCTCTAAGTGAACTTCCAAAACAGCGTTGATAGGGATTATATCTTTATTTTATTTGTACATTATGTCTCCTGATTTCTTGTACTTTCTTAACGTTACATATTCTGCAGTTATTGAGTTAAATGTTGTGTACTGTTTCTTTAAAACTTTGTGTTAATAGTTTATATAGTTTTTCTTCTTTTTTCTTCTCTAGGATGTCTCAAACTGAATATACTGCCCACAGTATCAATAAAACATTCAATCTGGCAATGATGTAAGTTCAAAGAAAACATTTGTAAAAAGTGAGGTAAAATTTACTTATATCCTGTAATTCCTGAGAATGTCCAGGAAACTCCGAGGTTCTACCAGACTATCTAATTCTGGACTTGCAGGTTGAAATTTACAGAAATTTGGTTTGCAGTCACTCATTTTAGAAAATTTCACCTTGTAGTTCTAAGTGCTTAAAGACAAGATTGTACACCAACTGTAGAATTCTTCATTATTAAAAGTTCAAATTTTAGGAATATAAAACTCACATCTACTGAGTTTACATATTTTTTCTTATTTTTTCTTGAAATAGAAAATATAGTATTAAATAAAAGCTATTCAATAAATTATGTTCCTTGATTTAAATTGTAAATAATTGTTTTAAAATGTAAAAATGTTTCATTTTGTAGTTATTCATTTGAGGCCACAGGAAAAGTAAGGAAACAATAAGGAAAGTAAGAAATTAAGACCTAAGAGAAATATAAACAACAGAAAATGGAGAAAAGCACCTATTAGTTTTGGAGACACCTTTTCAAAATGTTTTATTGTACTGACAAATTCCGAAGAAGTGGAAAACTCTATTTTTAATTTTTTTTAAGAAAAAAAACCCCAAATTAATTACCGTGATCTTGATCAGGAGCTTCCAGATTGTAACCATAGCCTAGAAGGGTGCGGACTGCTTCCCGAAGACTGTCTTTGTTGGACTTCTTTGTTCGGTCATCCAAAAGAGCGTATGGTACAAGGCGAGGATTTCGGCGGTTTTTCACATCCTGCATAAGCATGAAAAATCAGTTCAATTTCAGAAACTGTGTTTTGTCTTACAGATAAGACTATGCTATTAAAGTTACTGTTTGTAACCAACTGAAATCATGTAACTTCACATATAACGAGGAATCCAAGAAATTGCAGTAGTCTAGAAACTAGTAAAAGGAATGAATTCCCTAAAAAAACCCCAAGTGACACACACAAATAAACAAAGCCGTGTGGCTGATACCTGCTGTCATTTTCTGTCTAATTTACCTAATAAAATAACAATACAAACCACAGAAACAAGGATAGATGCAAAGAGTTTGACAGAAAAGTCAAAAGGATTACATCTCATACACTTTTTATGAAGCAGCTACCATAAAAAGAAACTTTGTCCTAACTAAAACTGAGACAAAACTGTATGACAAATACACAGATGTTTGGGGGTTTTATTACTATAGAACTAAACAAGATATACAAAATGCCCAAATAATAAACAGGATAAAAACAAAAGAACAAAGTATTACTAATAAAAAATAATAAATGCATGCAACACTAATTAATAAATTATAAAATAAATAATAAACCTGCGCCTTACTATATCATCTACTTAAGACGTATTTTTCCAATATAAAAGGGCTTGGAAGAATATGATTTATGTGTTTCACGTGTAGAGTTTTTGCAGTAGATAATTAAAACTAACCTCTCCTCCAGCTGAAACGAAAGTATTGGTAAGGTTTAATCTTTGTAATTTAGGTTTATTAAAAAACACTGATTAGGTTTTCCTCTACAGCAAAATTATCTTATTTGAAAGCAGTGTTTAACTGGATTATTTAAATGGCTAACGTAATTTTTAGTGACTAACAGAATTGCTTTCTTGTCTATATTTTCTTCTCACATCCTGTCAGAATTTGTTGGCAGTAAGAGAAATCATGAAAGATCTCTCCATGCTCTTCCTAATATATATATATTCATGAAAGAAATTACACACCAAACATCTCGTATAAAAAAAACAGTTGCTGTTTGTTCTCTTGAGTATAGTACCAAAGATATTGAGCGATGTTTATGATTGGTTAGATTTATTACAAAGGGCAAAAACAATGCCTATTATTTTAGAAGACAGTATCTACAGTGAAAGTACCTTACTTCTCTTATAGCATTACAGTTCTAGCTTTAGGAACATATATGGTTTCAATTCTGTCTTTGCAAGCAGAGAAGAAATGGCACATCCATTCTGAAAACTCCTTGCAGACATCTTTTGTAATCCTTTATTTGCTTAGATGCAAGGCCATCTGCCTCTTGCCTTGTCATAGCGAGCAGATACTAAAAGTACAGTTATAAACCAGTGCTTGATGAAATCTGGTCCTGCAAGTGATTTCTCTAGAAGAAGAAATACTAAGCATTACCCGTATGCTAAAAGGGCTAACTGAAAGATAAAAACAATGCATTGCTGGGGACACAAATTACAAAACCATATCAGCTCTAATCATATTTCAGTGGAAAGCACAACAGCAGGGCCAACACCAACATCATTTGAGGGATCTACTTTTCGTATTTATTTCAAACTCCTAAGCTGACATCCTGCTTTTTCCAGTGTGTAATTTGGTAGATGTGAAAGAGGGCTGTGTCCTTTGAGCAAACACTGAAGTAAACATTGTAAAAAATTATTATTTGATATAAGAATATTCACATCAATAGCTGAGATGATGAAACACCATGGGTTTAATTATTTGTCATCGAAAGGACACAAAAAAGAGAAATAATTTTCTCTTGAGCACTGCATGTCCAAAAGATATTGTGAAATACTGTCAAAAAATATGAAGCAGAAGTTTGAAGCAATAAATATGTAACTTCTTATCCATGATATACAGTTAGACTAATTAGTTAGATAATGCATTTGTAGTTGCCATAGCAACCATAACACAGCTATACAGGCAGCTGACAACAATATTTATAATGAAATATAGTATAAGTACTTTTAAAATGGCTCAGCACAAAATGAGAGAAGTGGGGAAAATCGGAAAATACAGAAATTTTATGTATTAAGCCAACCTAATTTTACAGAATTTTTTCTTGGGTCTAATTTTATTTAACATCGTGACCTTTTTCACCCATTCAAGACTGTGGCTACTTAAATTTGAACATGAGAAGAGATTTTTCTTATAACGATTTTGTTCTTTTTTGTTTTTTCTCCTATTACATATCTATTTAAATTTTGAACGTGTTACTTATTGCTGAATTAAGCACTGTCATTGTTATACTCATCATAGGTTTTTGTACTAATGACCTTCTGCACCTCGCTGGTGTAAGTGTAGAGAATGATCCTGTACAGTGATTGAGCTTTGCACATTCACAATCAAGTCAACAAGAAAATTGATTAGCCAAGAGCGGTAATTTTTACTGAGAACATTTCCAAGTCGTACATAGACTGAATTCTTCCTATTCGATACAAAGAAGTTATTAAAGACTGTTAAAATAAGTTTTAACATTCAGCCCAAGTTTGGTTTTTTTTTTTTTTTTGCCAGAATTTTCCAGATTTGACAGTCTAGTGATTCATCAGAAGACTGTTTTGTATAGAGCTTATCTGGCAGCTACTTGTTAACAGACAAATCATTTCAGCTGGGTAGCACACATGACATTTATATAGTTCTTTTGTTTTGAATTCACAGCCTATCATACCACAGGGAAAAAAAGGAGCTAAAAAGCCTATATATTTTATTACACACCTTTGTCTTCATTTGATGTAACAAACATCCATTAATAATCTAGAATTTAATTTACCTAAGTAAAAGAAAATACTGCAAGTTGGGATGCCTGGCAAAATGCGCCCTGGATGGAACTAACAGTGTTAAACTTCAGTGATATAGCACTGACCATGAAAGGTCAGTATTACTTTTCAGAGCATACACTACGGATTCTGACATATACAGCAAATGATAGACAAACAAGTATTTTAATGGGCACACATAAGATTTATTCGTAGGGTTTAAAAGGATTTTAATTAGGCAATAATTGGTCAGCAATGGTACTAACTGCATATAGCTCTTAAAAGTAAGAGAAAAGAACTACAGAAAAAAAAAAAAAACCTAAATACACACACCAAAAACATCAACAAGCCTTTTACAACTCCCATGACAGGCAAAGAACACTGCTGCAAAATAATTCATAGGAAACACACATTAGATGTAAAGTGCATTTTTTCGTTCAATGAATCTGTGACATGTTCATAACTGATCTTGAGGCGCTGGATCTACAACTGGTCTTGGAACTTGCATAGACAGATCTCATGTAACAGTAAGAATGAAACAAGGAATGTCTGTATCATCTACAACAGCACAGAAAACCAAGACAAATTCCATAAGCAGCTCTAAAAGACCCTATTAAGAGATGCAGGCTGTGTGCTTCCGAAGTAACTCAGTAACGAAAAACAAAGCCTTACATAAACTTCTAAAAGACATCTGAAAAGAATAATATCATTTTCAGAGCTACAAAGGTGGTATTGCAAACCTGTGCACTCCTGGACCTTCCCAAAGCTCTGAGAAGTTCAGGAACAGCACAGACCACTAGACTAAAGGGGAAAAAAGGGCACCAGAAACATATGCAAATAAGTGCTTATCAAAAAGAAAGACAAGAACAGACTGAAAAATTAGACCAGATACTAGGAAGAATGCAAGAAAAATATGATGTTAATTTAATGGGAATATACATTTTGCAATTTGAAGTATTAGAGCTGTTCAGAGACATATTCTGTGTGGTACTGAAATGATTTTGGTCTCATAACTAAGGGCTGTTAAACTACAAGCACAAAACAAATGTATTTCAGCACATAGCCAATGAGACAGATGTGCTGTTGTTTTCTTAGCTCCCTTTGCACCATTAGAAAAGCCTCATTCCACAGCTGTGAATTGATTCTGCTTGCTGTCATATCTCCACCAGCATGGAAGATCCACATCTCACAGCATCATGAAGATTTCCAGGCAATTGCCACAATAAATGCCACTGGCTGAGCTTGCCAGCAGAGCTGCCAGCAAAGCCATGAGCCACCATGTGAGTTGCAGCATGTACACCGTGAGCAGGGTCGTTTACCTACACCACACCTTTCATGCCTCGCTGTGCAGAGGTCTGGTTTTCCTACAAGTATCACAGAAGCTCATGTTTAACCAGAAACCATTAAAATTTAAAATCATCTTATGGGGGAAAGGAAAAATACAATTCTAAATCGGTAGTTACTAAAAAGGTAATTTTCAAACTCCAGAGCATTAGAACCAGAAAGCACACAATAAAGTCCTCACAAAGCCTTATTCTTAGCAATGTTAATAACCCAAATGTACCCAACCAAAGCAGAGGTTGTCTTCCTCACCCGGAATACTAGCAGCTGAGTTCTAACCTTAGAAGCATGTGCATCCTTAGTCATATGTGTACAGCTACTGCCATCTTCACTGAGAACCATACCCACATGGAATGCCTGGCAGAATGTGCCCTGACTATAAATGGAAGGAACTAATATAGCAGTATAAATCATGCAAAATGTCAAAGTGAGGTAACATAAATAGGTTTTACAAGGACAAGATGCTGTTTTTATATATGTTTAATGAAAAAACAAGCAACAACTTGTGATTTCTCCCACATATGCATATTTCACCCAGCCTGAAGTTCCAGAACAATGCCTCTCTTGCACTGCAGCCTTAGGCAGTCTAAGAAGACCAACTCCTGATCAAATAATGATGTCATATACTTTCTATAAATCTAAAAAAAATAAGATCCTGACTTAAAAGACCAAACTGTCTTGCATTTTTGGGCCAAAGAGAATTAAGATTTCATATAATTGCTTGGCAATACCAACTATTCTAGGACAGGAAGTGCAGAGCATTTTTCTAAAGATACTCTTCACACAGTGGGAGGAAAGTTTCAGGTTGCCAACTTTTACAAACAATGTTAGATCTGCGAGACTTTTAGTACTTTTTCTTTTCTCAATATAAACGGGATTTCTGATCGTTAGCTTTGCTAGGCAGAACACAATGCAACATGAAGAAAAAGCAAGATACCTTTTGACTAAGCTATCTGGATATGTGACAGTACACATAAGTCGAATTTAAAGGAATCTTTGGCTGTGATCTCCATGATCAGTGGAGATACCTAAAAGACGTATTCAGGAAGAGAGAGGAGGTAGCTAATGTACTTTAAATCATTTTCATTTGCTTTCTGATTTCTAAGCTCAACTCTTTTCACTCCTTTTCTGTCTTTTCCTTATTTATGTGGACATGGGGATTCTCCTGTGTGCATAACATCACAGTTTTATGAATGACAAAAAATACCCTACGTTCATGGATAAATTTATATGAGTTCTGAATATTTCCCATTAGATTGTGAAGATTTAGTCACAAATAGATCCTTTTATACTTCAATGCTATTTTTCCATCATCTTGTTATGAAAAATTACTTTAAAGTAACCACACAAAAAACCTCATGTAATTATGATACAACTGAATGTCAAAATCCATAAAGGTAAAAAAAAAAAAAAAAAGGCCCTCTCTCATAGTACAAATGTGATTATTTTATTTCACTTACAGCAAGACTGTATTGCTCCTCTGTCTGGATTTAACTCCTGTATGCGTCCTTCTTCATGTACCATCTCCCCAGTTCCCAGACCACCAACTTGTAGGTAATAATTTTCTCCCTTAAAGGGACACTGTCAAGTATTGTCATACCGATTTTGTGCTTGTTTTTCCACTTACCCTTGCCACTTAATATGACCTTTTATAAGCCAAAACACATATTTTTCCTACCTGTTTTGTTCCTTCTGCTCTTTTCATGGAGCAATAAGCGACTGTGAGTCTGTACTACTAAAAAATACTTACTTGTTTGTGATCAGTGTCATCACAGCTGTCAGGATAGTTCTGGGAAGAGGATTTATTAGCTAACTTGTGCTCCCTCTCCTGGCTGGCTGGCTGGCTCTGCAGCAGCAGAACAAAAATACTGTATATAGTCATGCACAAAATGTAGCTTGTTATATCTTGTTAAGAAAAAAGCCTGATAAGCAGTGGTGCATTTAGAAGACAAAAAAAAATCTGGAAGTTGGAAGGCATTTTCCTCAACAGTTTTTAAAGAAAGACATGGTTTATGCATTAACTACTTGACAGTATCCCTTTAATTTTTTCATTTTATATAATCCCAAAATGATGAGGCACTCATACAGAACGGACCTACTAGACTACTTTATTCATCCTACAGCCACAGTACGATTGCTGTTCATAACGCATTTCCCAATGATTATTTTATCTACTTTCAAACATCTGTAAGCTTCTTTCCCTTAGGAAACTATTTTATAGCTCTGCAAGATCTGTTTATAGTATTATACAGCATTACATTGTGTCACTTTATTGCAGTACTGTAACATGTCACAGAAATATGATGGGATGACAGGATGTAGCCCATGAAATAACCCCACTGGAGTCAAGCAGAAGCACGTAGCAGTGTGGACAACAGCTAGAGCTCGCAGCTTGCCGTGTGATATCTATGTCAGCTAAATGAGAAGCATCTCTGAACTGCACCCAGAAGGGAGCACCTCACTATTCTGCTCTCTTCTTATGTATTTTAATAAATGGTATTTGTTTTCTGCACAATGTAAGCACTCCTGAAACTCAACTTTCAGTCTTTTCACCGGAAGACATTAATTATTTGAAAACAAAAACGTTTTCAGAGAAGAATTAAGAGCAAATTAAAATGCAAAGCATGGCAGCTTCTGCAGGACTTACTATTGTTGAGAAAGTTTTCAAGGGCATCACCTACCTATTTAACTATCCACGAGACTGCAGTAATTTGTCTGCCAAGAGTAAGAGTGTAAAGTACACTGTTGATCTTGTAAATCTGCTTCCTGAACATCATGAATATTTCTGAGCTCTTGTTCACCTTTAACAATCATACTCTGTTGAAAATAGAACTATGACATTGTTCACTGCACCATTGCACTACTTTCTCAACAACAGTGCCTAACTCAGCATACAAAAGTCTTCAGCCAGTTTGAATGACTCAGACATAAGAAAAATACCTGCATGTTTAAAGCATAAGCGCTCAGTACTGTGAAACACCAATTAAGTGGCTTTCCAGCTCCAAATGTGATCCATTTCATAGGCACTTAAGCTTTTTACATTTAAATTCTCCAGGCTCTTCTCTGCATGCCTGTAACTGTCTTTGTCTTGATAAGGAAGAAGAGTTCAATATTTATTATACTTACGTAAGCCCAGTCAAGATTTAGAGCAGAACCATTTGTCTAAGACTCTTTCAGAGCATAACCTGGTAGTCAAAATCAAAGCTTAACTCACACTAATTGCTTAAAAAATATCTGAAAACTTAAATAGAGGCTACCATTCCAATAGTCTTTTTATACAAAATCTTGTCCTTGGACATCAGAATGGATTTAGATACCTAAATCCTATTTGTCCAGTCAAACATCTTTGAGGCTAGAGAGTCAATTTTTAAAAAACTCCTAAAAAATGAGTAATGCACCATTCAGTAAGTACAAGACTATGGAGTTTGAAACTAAACCTCTATTTTCCATGAGTTTTCTCACACCAGACTATACATTTTAATAAATCAGCACAGATTTAATTTTCATGTTGAACTTTCAGCAAGCAGGACATTTATTAGGAAGGGAGCCTAGGGGAGGCCAGAGTTCCAAGACCAAGAGTTCCAAGAGGAAACTTTCCTCACAAAAGAATTTTAGGAGTCAGTAGATAAAATACAGAGAGTTGTTCAGTGAGTAGAGCCGTCCTCTTTTTTCCCCTTTTGCTCTCTCCCTGTGAGCCTCAAAAATGTCTCCTCATAGGGCTACAGCATTTTAAGTTCAACAGTAAGTTTAGTCTCTTTCCCTATGCACAGCACGGAGAACATAAGACTGACTTCATGATTCTTCTTACATTAATCTGAAGTGTTTAATTTTAGGATATATTCCCTACTAGATTTGTCTGATCAGTGTTTTTGGAGTTTTGGGGGTTTTTTGAAAACCCAAGTTGTGACCTGAAGCAACTCCACTGCCTTTTGGGAACCATAATAAAACTAATGATTTATGACTATCACATCACATGTCTTCAAATGCAGAAAGTTGTATATCAACAGGCACACCAAAACATACATAAAGACAATGTATAGTAAACATACAATGTAGAAGTTAAGGAGAAAATTTTTCTATTGCCACTCACTCCCACTACATCTTTTACATATCATTCCCAAACCAGTGACACTGGGAAAGACTTTGACAGCATCATTTAGATGACTTTTCTACTTAATACCTCACTAATTCAGAAGACGTGCAATTTAGCTGCAAATTCACGCCAATAATATGACAAAATTATTTGTGGGTTTTTTCAAAGATATGCAGACACAAAGGGTAAGTTAAATTGTCTTCGAGACCTAAGAAACTTTATTCACTACATATGAGTCATGGGATTAAATTTTCCCAATGCTAGTTAGAAACATAATTAGCTGAGACATGCGTTGGATTCCAGAAACTTCTTAACTTGATCTTAACCAATAAATTCTGTTGCGAAAACTAAATTTAATTTGGGGCTATGTCAAGTTTATATCAAAGTTGTAACTATTTTCCAACTTTCATTCGTTTCAAAGCTCCCAGCTGGAAAGGCCCTGAATTGAAAATGATCGGCTTCTGGTAGAATAAAAATATGGGAGACACGGTATAAATTAATGAGTGCATTCTTTAATATATCAGAAATATTTCTTTTGAGCATACAGTTTTTCTATCTAGGAATGAATTGTGCACTGCCTCCACAAACACAGGATTGAAATAGTGAATTCAAAACAAATTAATCCCCTCCCCCCACCTGACAACAGAAAATCATCACTTCCAACACTCCTCATGATTCATATTCCACCAGAAATGTTAACAGCACTTCAAAGGGCCACCATCTCTTACTTAAAGGTGCAGTATCATGGGAAAATTTAATCCTGTGGTAAGCAGGGGAGTTGCAAAAACACTGAATTATCTTCAGTCCTTTTCTAGTAGGGAATATTACATATATTCCAGTCTGCAAACAGAAGGATTGGCTCACTGGCTGCCTAGACCTAAATACAGAACATAGATTTCCTAAATAGCTTACAAAGTAACATAGTGACAGCTTCATAGTAAGATACAATAATGAACAACGTTGAAATGCAGATATGCAGCATATATTTTGTCACGTAAGCATGTTTGTATGCAATGAGGTGAAGTTAGGTGCTTAATATATATAAAACCATACTATTTTGTTATTTTATATAAAGGTTTTGCAAATAGAATTAATTTTGATCCTGTAAAAAACAAAATTTGACATATGCAGCAATGAAATATATAACTCAAATTTTCGCCAAAAACAAAACCATTGTTTGTAGGAAGAAAAGTGAATGTACCTACGAAACAGTTGTATTTTTGCAAAAATAATGACCTTTTATGCTCACCACAAACCCATGAAAACTCATTTTTATCCCCAAGTGGTGACTTTTCCTACAATTTCACTGTGAAATGCTACTACACATTTATTAATGCAAGTGAAGAGACCTTTCTGTACATAAAATTCATAATCAGAAAAAGAATAGAAAATATTAACGGAAAACTGATGTAGTAGCTGCCTTGAAAAATACTAAATTAGGCACATTATATACCCAACTGACTGGTTTTTGGGATTTTTTAAAGAAACCAAAGAATCTGAGTATTGCTTTTAATAATCCACCATGCTTTATTCTTACTCGCCTCCCTTGTAACACATTGTGATAACTACCAAATAATATTCCTATTCACTGAAACAGAGCAACAAAACTAGGACTGGAACTTTGAGACTAACTTAACCATACTCAGCTAAACATGGCTTCTGCCAGAAATGTAACACATTAGCAAACTTATGACTAGAAGTTTACATTCTGATTTTCCTGGATAAACAAAATTATTCAATTCCCACAACTACAAACATTTAAAAATGATTCCCCTAGTGAAAGTCAATGTTTACATTTCCTAAAATACTGGAGCACATTAGCTTCCTGCATGCAATTTTCTCACCCTGAGATATAGACAGCATACAAGAATATACCACCAAATTTTTTAATACTGCTTGTAAAGGAGTCTCATACTGCTATTTAGCAGGACTGCTTTAATTATGTATTTTTGTTTTGTTTGACTGACAGACTTGCACTCATTAGCTGTTTCTTCCCGATTGTGTATCACCATTATTTCCATTTAACTGTGAAACATCTCAGTAGATAAGTGCTGTTTTAAATGTCTGAAGTTAGCACTTACCTGCTGTATGCCGTACGTCCAGCCTTGCCTTATACGGTCCCTTGCCCACACATTGTGAGCATTCTCTGCTAGTTTATC
The DNA here is from genome assembly GCA_013397935.1 of Dasyornis broadbenti. Classification (NCBI taxonomy): domain Eukaryota; kingdom Metazoa; phylum Chordata; class Aves; order Passeriformes; family Dasyornithidae; genus Dasyornis; species Dasyornis broadbenti. Next base: position 1,104,053 of record VZRN01000486.1, on the reverse strand, counting down.
CACCATAGCTTCCTGAGAGGGGGTCAGCTTGATAAAACTCAGATCCATGGGTGCTGGCTTATATCCACTCAACAACTGATAGCTGTTGAAAAAAAACAGAATTGCAGTTACTGTGCAGCAAGAGAAAAATTAATAGAAAACACAAAGGAAGGAAATAACAGCTGTGCAACATCTATAACATCCACGCAACATATCTATATAAATGGGATATATGCCTTGGAACATAAAAATAGTAATGTACATTGGATTACTGATTTGTTTTTGATTTTGATTCTATTTCAAGTTAATTGCATCTTGATGGGATGAAGTAACTGGTAATGAAAGCTACCCAAAACGGTGTGAACTAAAAATGGTTTTAAAGAATTTTAGCAATGCCACGTATTCAAAGTAGTAGATTAAGATCTTGTTTATCTAAATACTTATATCAAGACTATTATTGCTACCTCTGAGTAGGTCACAATACTTATTAAATTCTCTCTGCTTCCTACTGTCCTATTACATAGAGGGATGTTAAGAGAGAGAGCAGGTCAAATGGCTTACTCAAGACAAGTTATGAAATCCACTTTAAAATTTGTCTTCATAATAATTCATACCTTAACTATCCTTCAAATCATAGGAGCAAACACTTAAACTTTAAGCATGACTTCATAAGAGAAAGGCAGCTTCAATTTTTATAGCACTCCTAGGAATGCTACTTTTATGAAGTTGTTCCTTTCCAATTAATTATCGAAATCTCCCACTTGACTCATGAGCAAACCTTCAATAAAGGAAATAAAGCACATGGTCCTGGATGCAGCACAACAGGACTTACTAAATTTACAGAGAAAACCTACGATACTACGTGACACCGTCATGGTGTGGACACAGCCCCCTCACGTCAGATGATGAGGGAACACGCAGGGAAAGAGGAGCAGGAAGAGAAGAGTGTGGGGGAAGACAGACAAGGGCTGTACAGGGTGTCTGTGCCCACAAGGCAGCCTCCATGACCTGAAACAGTCACTTCCAGCTGGCCCCAAAAGGCACCCGCTGCTGGCCAAAACGGAGTCCCTCAGCCACGCTGGAGGTGCCTCTGGAAAAACATTTTGAAGAAGAGGCGAAGTGCTTCACTGGCAGGGAGGAGTAAGAGGAAAAAAAGGTGTGAAAAACAGCCTGCAGACAGCAGGGCTGGGGATGTGGAGGGAGCAGCGGCTCTCCCTCCACTGAGAGCTGGGGCTTCCCTGTGGTCCCAGTAAAAAACAGGCTGAAGCTGGTGGCTGGATGTACCCTGAATATCTCTAACTATGAGCCTCATGATCTTAAGGTCTTTTCCAACTTAAATAATTCTATGATTCTATTTCTCTTCCAGTACACAAAGCACTATTTTGGTTGAAACAAAAGGAATCTGGAAAATAAACAACAGCATTCTCTCATCGAAATTATACACCCCAGGGTATACAGAGAAAGGCTAGTTTAAATAATTGTTCAATTATTTTCTAAACAATTTTGTCATTTTCTTGTATTTGGTTTGTACTAGCAGAGAGAAACCCATAAAATGAAACACTATTTATCCCCATTTATATTCTAAAAGATCCAAACACTTTACAAATCCTAATTAATTCCCTTCTTTGACAACTATTTAAAAACACATCTAGACAAATTACTTGTTGAAAACAATAATTTAAAACAGTCAAGTATTTAAGGGTGATTACCATCTATAAATATGAGGTTGGATCTTCCTTCAAAATTAAGACAGTAAAAAGAAAAAGTTTAAGTTTGAAAACATCAGCTCAAGAACATCATTCCAAAATCAGCCATCCACATAGTTCCCAAGCGGCAGTTTTCTATTATAGCAAACCCACACAGGAGTTAACTGCCCTTACAGTTACCTCTCCTCAGGTATGCGTAGTCACTTCAGTGAGATGACTAACACAAGACAGTAATGGAAACAGTGAAACATACGAAATTAGCACACTTGTCAGGTTGGCAATTACTGTGCTCTTTCCTGTCACACTCCCTGCACGAGCTTTTAAGAGTATTGCCACAATGTTTTTCTTTCTTTTTTGCTAGATTTTTCAATCCATTATATGTGAGGTATCAAAATTCTGACTATGTATGTATGGTATGACTTCAGGTTTCTCAAGTTTTGACTGTTAATGACATTAGAAAGACTCAACATTATTGGTCTTTTTATATTAGGAAGTATAATTTCTTCACACTTGAGATTTAGCCGCAGTTTTTCAAAAGCAGGAAATTTGATTCACTTGAATAATCTTGCAAATGCATTTATATTTCTGCCCAGGAAATTCAGAATGAAAATACAGAAGGCCCTAGACATCTCTTCTCCTTTGAGATATATACAGTTATTTTGGGATACCAAAACTGAAGAACAGCTTGGAAGAACTTAAATTAATACCTTGCTTTTATTCTCATTCGTTCTGACAAAGTCACCACATCAGGGATTCTGAACTGTGATATCAACAGTATGTAAATCTGTGCATGCAGTGTGGTAGATATCAAAGGCTTGAGGGTCCAGGTTCTTGCAGCTACCTTGTAGTAACGTATTACATAGAAGCCCGCGGGAACCTAGCCAGAACGAGGCACATGCTTTTGGCTCAAAAAGCCTTAAAGTAGGTATGCTTTAGTTAAACATGAGCTGCAGGCTATTACACTGGCCGTAGGGACTGCATGTAATAGAAAGGTATGGGCCAGTGAAGGATTGCTGTGCATAATGGAGATATGCACTAGCAGAGGAGCAGCTGTTTCTGCACAGAGCACATTCCTGCAAAGAGCAGTGAGTTGCTACTGGCAGCAGGAACACGGCAAACACTTACCAGTCACAACCAAGGAAACTAAACTGCTAATTTAAATTCGGGAGTGACAGAGCATATAGAAGTTCTCTCCTAGTAAAACTGTGACCTTTACCTTCCTGATTTTTACATTTTATATAATCCTCCTTCATCCCATGGGCTCAAGTGTATGTTGGGCAATAGGACTGTCATATAGGCATAGGAAACGATAGTTCCATTATCTCAGCTGTGTTCAAGTTGCCAAATTCTTCATTTCCAAACTGTGTGGAGGTGCACTGGTGCTAAGAAGCCAAGGCACTTTGGCTGGGCCATGAGAGCTGGTTTGAGAGTTCTGGTAGAGGAGGCCACTATACATACCAGGCTGAGCCCAGTGCTACCAATGCTGCTGCCAACATATCTCTTGGGAAAAAAGTCAGGTGATTGTACCAGTTCTCTACACCTCAAGTTATGGCCACTTGAGGACTTTCAAAAGGGTTACCTTCAAATATCTGCAGCACAGTAAAATACATTGATAAATTTACCATAAAAATTCTTTTCAAAGTCTCTGTGGTACACACTATATATAAAAAAAAAAATGTAACAATGAATGTCAGCCATTTCAATGAAGCACAAAACCCCTACAATTTGTCTATACATCTGGTGACAAGTATCAGGAAGACAAGCTGTGGATGAAGGTATGGCAACATTTCTGAATAGTCCTGAAAATTCACGTGCATACATGCATGTCCAAGAACTAATAAAACTAGCAATGTAAATATCAAATTGGTAAAATAGAGTTTGCTTAATTCACACTGCCTGACAAGAAAACACATTTGAATTTCAACTTACTTCTTTGGAAGTTTCATTTTCTTCACTTTTTCTTCAGCACGTTCATCAGCAATTCCAACATGGCAGCCTAAGGCCAGCAGGGTTCTAGGGCACAGAAATCAGAGATTAATTACTGACACTGTTTCTATATTTAGAGTTCCTACTGTGAATATAAACAGCACTATAAAACAAATGAGACCTATGGAAATTACTACAATAAAATATGGAAAGAGCAACACCAGCCTTTTTGTATATGTAATTAGCTTTCTGATAGTGCTAAGAAAATGTCACTAGATGTTCCTAAAAATTTTAGAAAAATATGAGTAAGGTTCTTCAAAATTAAACTATCATATAGTCTATTTAATCTATGAGGTATCAGTTTGAAGATTCCTTGTCCTTGAGATATTATTTCTGCTTTATGGACTTATTCATACCACTTACTCATTCAGAGCGCTTCATATCCAGATCATTTTGTTATGTTACTTACATCAAATCTGATGAAAAAAGACATAAAATGTCACTTGTTATCCTTGCAATGTGTCTTCTATTTGAAGAGGCTATTATTTAGAGATTTTAGCTGGATCTGGATTTTTTTTTAGCGCTCACTACTGAAGAGGACTGACAGCAGAATACATGATAAACATTAGGCAAAAACGGCCATCTTATTCAAGCTAGACACGGTGTCATGTACCTACCACAAGCCTTATACCACACGGCCACTGAACCAACCCATTGTGGCCTGACTCTGCAAAATGCAGGTCATTTCAGAAAACACACACTCTTTACGTAACCTTAAAACAGGACCAACAGTGTTAGCTGGATTTCTGATTACTTCAGACTTATTCCTTTCCTTATAATCACACTGTTCAGCAGCATAAATTTTAAGTCTCATTTGTCTCCAGGATCTAATATGTAAGTTATCAATTATTTGTTCCTGCATTTATATTCGGTGTTGGGTCATAAAATCTTTCTTTAGTCTAGGTGCATTACTAAAATATTGACATTGAAATTAATAGAAATCCTAGACAAAAGTCAGAGACTTAACTTTGCAGTCAGATGAGAATTTTCTCAAAACCTGAGGATGATAACCATATCTTTGACAGAAAGTGATTACAAAAGAAATCACCTTGGACTCCATTCCAAATTTTCCCAAAGTGGAAGAAACTTGTCAAACAAGATTTTTATTTATTATTGCCATTAGCTAAAACAATGTTATCTAGTCCTGCTTTAACTACATTTACTGCTCTTGAACTGACTGAAGGGAAAAAAAAAAAAGAGCATAAATACTCTTCCAACTTTATTTCTCTTGGCAGATGAATTGTGTGTTTCAAGCAGATTCGTACAGCATATTTTTAGCGCTAGCTACATGATGTAAGTTCTACTGTTATGGACTGTGAACCCTGATTTATAATTAGACAGTAAAATCAGAAATGAGGAAACTAATATCCAGCAGCCACCTACTGCAAAACACACTATCTGCTAAGAATACTCCATGCAGCTAAATTTCAACTGGCATAAATAGTACATGATTCCTATGCAGCTATCACCAGCATAAGTAGGAGCACAAAGCTAATAGTGACAAGAAGTACAGAGGAGCTAACCTCCGGTAACCCTAATTTTCTTGTAATGTAAGCCAGGAATTTGGACACTACATTATCTCTACCCAAACACAGCAGATTCAAATAAGAGTGCCAGAGGAGGACAAAACTACAGACTGTACTGGCAGAATCTGAAAGACCATTAAAGCACTTCAAACCTAAGCAAGAAAACTAAAAGTGGCTGAATGGAGCTCTAATAGTCACAATGATACGTGTAATTATCACACAAGACCGAGTAAATACATAGAAAGGGGAAAGTCAGTCACAAAATAAGTAAGAACAACAACAAAAAAAATACAAGACCAAACTATAAAATATATATAAGAATGTGCAGAAATGGTATGAGCAAGCATATTTTAATCCCATGACATTTTCAGAGGCAACTCGTTCCTGCATCTTGACATTTCATACCTTATGTAATTTTTACAGCTCATAAAAGTATTCAATCATACTGAAAAATATACACGGATGCCAATATATGAAAAAGAAATGTATCAAATAACATGACTTAGATCTTCCTTGGTTTCTAACTCTCATTAGGCAGCAAAACTGGCAACAAAACTGGCAACAAACCACCAAGGAAAATACAATTAGAGTCAGCATTATTTTCGATGCCTTGCAACTATTGCACGTACGCACTTTGATGCAAATTTGTAAAGGAAATTATTAGAAGTTTTAAAATAACATTTTCTTTGCCTCTTCCCCTTTATCCCCCCTTCAAGGTTGACAGCTAGTAGACTAGACGCATCTAGTAAAGAAATGGTCAAGATAGGTTACAATTCAAGTTGTCACTTATGGATCACCTAGAACTGATTAATGCATTGATTTTTCCACGTTTTCAAGCTTGTAGAAATAAACTGAGCAGGACGCTTCCAGTCCCTGAACAAGAGATGTCTACATGATAGATAAAACTCAATACTACAAAATTAAAACTTCATTTTTCAGAAAACAAGGACTAATACAAGAAAGTAAGGAAGATTTAGTTCAGTAAGCGTACAAACTTTGAAATACATAGAAGGACTGAATGCTTTATATTTTGGATACTATCCATTTAATGGAAAGACTCTTTCTAGAGTAAGCAATGAAATTACAAAAAAAGAGTAATCCATAATTTGTATGTTTATAAAACAAAAACTTCGTTTATTTTGAAAGAGTTAGATTAGAAAAGCACTAGATCCTGAACCAGTAATCATGTAAGGACTCATTAAATTTGCTCAATACTTAGTGAATACATTAGCAGTGTGCACTTAATTATGAGAGCATGATTTTTCTGCTACCTGAGTCATATTATACAGAGTATTCTAGGAAAAGATCCAACAGTTGTGAAAATTAATGACATCATCTTTTTTTAGTTTCATAAAACAGAAAGGAAGACTGTATTCTGAATCCTTAGCACACTGCTCTGCTGTCAGGAAATGCTCAAAAACTTTCCTTGTAATTCTAATATCTACCTGTAGAAAATTTGAACTTATTTTCTTGCTTCCAGTTCAATTTCTCCCTGAATGCTTTACATCTCAATAATGGCAAAATATCCCTCCAGAAACTGTTTAGCACTTAGGGTCATAAATATGTTTTTCACTGAGTAATTTATTTACTGTGAGAATGGTAGATCAGTAAATAATGCAGAGAAGCTGGCCTGAAATCTACAAGAAGTTCTAGAAGGAACATTCTACATAGCTTTCTACTATGAGTACGTAAAGTCCTTGTATTATGAGTGTAAACACTATATTGCACTGTAAGTTTGCATGGCAAATATTTTAATAATATAGGACAAATATTCACAGAAAAGTAATATCACATGTGGACATTCATCCTTTGTAAACTCTCTGAATAGGAAAAAGCTACTATATTCTAGCAAGAAAAAGAAAAGAAATAATAGATTTCAAGTATGGGTGACTGGAGAAACACATCTATCATCAAATGTTTATCAGTTTGAGAAATATTTTTACATGTTGGCTACAGGCAATGATACATATAGAAGAAATTACTTACACTAATAGATTTGTCTATTCATTCACAGCAAAGTGAGAACTCACACCTTCTCAACTGACAAAGCTGAGGTGAGGATTTGTATCATTGTGAACCAGAAAACTAGATTATTTCAACAAACCCTTTAATGTCCCATTGAAATTTTCTAGCCTTCCAGCTGGAGAGCTTCCACGACATTCGCACATCTAACCACTCATCCACAAAAGGAGGGAATGCCTACTACTGTTTGTTCCGTGGCAACATGCACAGATGACACAGATACAGCAGCAAGGGGTCCTGAAGCAAAGTTCCTAATTTAGTCACATGCGAAAAATAAAAAGCTATTGAGTGTCAAACTGTATTTTACCCACAAAGAAAATTAACAGAAGTTAAACTAAATTAAACCAAATAAGAAGAAAATATTTTTTCCAAAGCTTGGATCTATTTCTTTCCTCCTAGATGAAAACAGCCTGAATTATTTCACAATCAGCATTACCACAATAATTCTGAAAAGACTATCAAAGTCATTTTCAGTGCCAAATACATAATTCATTAATGCATTTCACTCCCTCATTTGCATAATATTACCCTTACCTACACGTCAAATTTTAATTAATGTGTCAATTTATAATTCTGGAAACTGCATCTCCTTAGGAAACTCTAATCATAAACTTCAAAAGTTCTAACAACTTACTTCAGTGTTTCAAGTGACATTTGCAAGTTATAATTTCTTTCCTGCTCCGGCAATTTTGAAAACTCCACTAAGCATGGATGTTGTCTTTTGTTGTCATCTCTAACCTGAAAAAACAGTAAAGAAATAAGTTTAACATGCCTTAAAAATGAAAAGAAATTTAAAACCAGTCCAATCCACAAGGTACTTAAAGCTGAGCCTTTTAGAATTACTCAATCTGGACAATACTTCAAAACAGAAAGTATTCTGTATTCTCAGAGAATGATCATTGTGTTCAAGCAAGGCAGAATTTGCATTTGCAAATAAATCAGATTTGCTTATCTCAAGTGGAATAAATGCTAACTTGTACATGTTATTGTACAGATGTTCACAGGAAATATGCAAAGTTCAAGAACAGTGCAATCTGTATTATGTTTTGACATACAGCAATAAAGTACTATCTCATCTTCAGCCCCATGTTTGAAAAATTCTACATCCTGTTTGTAAAAATATGTTGATACAGATAGTACTGAAATCCTTACCCAATGAAAATTGCAACATAAAAGATAAATCGTCCCTCTCTCTTAATTCAGAAAATGGTTGTTTCTAAGTTATTTCCAGTAACATACAAGCAGAATGTGACTGTTCAGAAGTCACATGAGTGGAACACGAATAGTGTGAAAATATTACCTAAAACACCCCAATGTTGACATTTGCTCTGTTGAGGCAACTTTTTTAACCATATAACATTTTTGTGTCAATCTTTGATGGCCATGAGTTCACCATTTATACAAACCTTCAAAACTGCGAAGTGGAAGATATTGAAAAATAACATTATTGATTTTGATCAGTCAGATAATTCTGCTGGAAAACTGAATGTTAACAGTTGAAGTTAAGAAGCCTAATTATTATACTTTTTCAAAATTTATATTTACACTACACTTAAACTAGTTTATTTAATCTCATTAGAAAAATCACATCTCCCTATAACATTTCTGAGTAATGTAGTTTTCACATTTTGATCTAAGTACATAATAACTCTCAAATTGAACACCAGTCATTATTTTATGTTTTGGATTGAAAAATATTTACAGTCTCCAGTGGGTATTTATCTTCATTTGATGGGACTAATGTTTTTGGACAGACAATGGAGGCAATTCAACTGTCAAACTACTTGATCAAAATTAGCAGAAGCTAAAATGAGAAGTATCTTTCAGCAGCACTGAAAACATTTATTTGCAGATTTCTAAGTTCTGTGGCAATCTGCATTTTAAAAATTGAGTATGGTCTCTGAGTTCAGATCTGTGTACAATAGTTTAAGTCTTCGATAACAGGTATTTCCTCCGAATTCCAATATTAATTTATTTCCCCTAGTGACACTATTTCTGCTCTACAGCTACAATGTATATTAATTCTATTATATTGTCAACATATATTTGTAGGTCGCCTTCCCATTCTTTTTTTTTTCTAAGCAAAACATGATAATCTCCTACCTTGCAAACATATTCTGTTAGTGGCAGAACTCATGACATCCATCAGTTCTTCATTTTTTGTGGCTGGTTTTAAATGTGCAGTGACATTGAACAGAAACAAAGATATGCAGATGTGTCTGATGATTTCAATAGCAATCATATTCAGACTTATAATGAAGCCAATTTAAAAAGTCGATAATTTTTCTATATTAGCTCGTTGTTTTACTTTGGTACATGCATAGAATGTAATAGTAATATCACTTGCAATAGTGGGTATCATTTTGGTGATACTACATACAGATCTGATGAAGCAGATATTTAGGAGGAATATAAAATGCTACAGCAGATTTTTTTAATAATCTGGAGAATCATTTAAAGATTCTGCCTATTAGCCTTTAAACTTTTAGACTTGGTTAAAAAACACCACTAGCTACTACATATAATACAGCTTGCTCTGAACTAAAAAGGCAAAATCTAACATTAGAGTGGCTTCTGTGCATCTAAACAAGCTAATCTATGTGCCATGCCTTCCCTCGGTACTCAGTAACTGGAGTGCGTGAATTCAGGTAACTAGAATTGGCAATAGTGGCTTAAACAAAACTGAGAGGGGCTGTTGACTCCCTGGAGGGCATGGGGGCCCTGCAGAGAGACCTCGACAAATTACAGGCCTGGGCAAACACCATTCATGTGAAGGCATCAAGGGGAAGTGCTGGATTCTGCACCTGGGATGGGGCAACCCTGGATGTACAGACAGACCGGGGAATGAGAGGCTGGAGAGCAGTGCTACAGAAAAGGGACCTGGGGGTCCTGGTCGATGTCAAGTTGAACATGAGCCAGCAGTGCCGTGGCAGCCAGGAGGGCCAAGCGTGTCCTGCGGGGCATCAGGCACAGCATCGCCAGCCAGGCAAGGGAGGGGATTGTCCCGCTCTGTTCTGCACTGGGGCAGCCCCACCTTGAGTGCTGGGGGAAGTTTTGGGTGTCACAATGTAAGAGAGATATAAAGCTCTTAGAGGGCATCGAAAGGAGGGCCATGAAAATGGTGAAGGGCCTTGAGGTGAAACCATGTGAGGGGTGGCTGGGCGCACTAGCTCTGCTCAGTCTGGACAAAAGGAGACTTTTCTCATGAGGGGAAGCAGACGGACAGGAACTGATCTCTTCTCTGTGGTGACCAGTGACAGGACCTGAGGGAATGGCCTGAAGTTGTGTCAGGGGAGGTTTAGATTGGATATCAATAAAAGATTCTTCAACCCAGAGGGTGGCAGAGCACTGGAACAGGCTCCCCAGGGAAGTAGTCACAGCATCAGCCTGACAGAGATCAAGAAGCGTTTGGACAATACTCTTGGGTACAGAGCGTGTCTCTTGGGAATGGCGCTGTGCAGGGCCAGGAGATGGACTTGATGATTCTTCTGGGTCCCTTCCAACTCAACATATTCTCTGATTCTGTGAAATTGGTAAAAATCATACTGGTTTCTCACAGGTGATAAGAAATCAACCTCAAGAAAATGATCAGCATACACTTTGTCAGGATCCCAAAGTGAGCACATCCTACCACAACTCACTAAAGCTAGATCGAGAAAGCTAGGTAATTTAAAAGATTTAACACTTATTTTCCTTTTGAACATAACTAACTTTATCACTGCTTAACTTGATACTTATTATATATGGTTTAAATAGTGTTCAACTGTACAATTAGAGTCTCGATGATCCATAATGGTACACTAAGAGTTCCTGCAGATTGCTTCAGTGATTCAGCAGGTATGATTACACCACAATTAAAATGTTTTGACACATTAATTTAACTGAAGTTTTGCGTTTGATTTGGTGGGGAAATTAACAACAACAAAATCTAGAGGTCTTCTCTGTTAATCACATATTTTTAAGTACTGCTGTATGCTACACCAAATACCTATGCCCAATTACTTTACAACTGTAACTTGAACTTCTCAGAAGACAAAAACCTTTTTAGTAACAAAAATAGAATAGAGACATGTTTTTACACTTATATCTACTACCTACTGCATGTTTCTATGTACTCTTCACGGCAATATTTCTTCATAAAACAACAGCATTTGGGATACAAATAACAACCTTGTATAATTTTTTTGTGATGGACTTTAAGAACAAAAAGTTTTTCATATTCCATGAAAAGTAGGAAAGAGATAAGAAAACAATTATGTAAAACACCTAATACAGACATGAGACCAAAGAAGTGGAGAAAAGGAAAGCAAAAAGAAGATTTAATGGAATTTCCCATAGGGAATACTTATTTGGGGCTTCTAAGACTCATGTCACTCAGCACATGTAAAGAGAACCAAGAATAACTGTTTTCATTGGCTTACTTCACCAGTCAATTGAACATCTTGCTCTAAGAACAAATAGGAGGTGAAAAACTCACTATGTCCTCTCTGTGCTATCAGTTAAGACTGAAAATTTCAGCAGCAAATACCTTTAAAACCAGAATTTTTGTTCAGAAATGCTCAAGTGCTGTTGGTTTCCATATGCTTTCAGTAGGAAAGTGTTTAAAACCTTACTAATTCTGGGGGATGATGAAAAATGCAGTCTCATTAGTACAGTGAAACCAATGTGCAGAATCATACCACACAACCAACAGAAAATTAGGGTGGAAGGTACATACTGGTCCATACTGCCAGCCAAGTTCAATCTTATTCATAACCCAAAGTTCATGGATGTTCTCTGCTAATTTTTCTCTGATCCTTTCCAGGTGGGGAGGCAAAACAATCTAAAGAGAGGAAGAAGCTATTACAAATAAGTTGCTTGACACGCCACCCAAACTTTCATAATAAACTTTGCACAAACCAGATCTCTCAACAAATCCCAAGAAAACAAACAAGTTTGGGACAAGGTGCAAATTCAATCAAACATGAAGTAATGTAGACCTTCAATACGTGTGTGTTTAAAAAGCAGTCTTTCCATTTCCGTACCTGGCTGGTATCTACAGGAACTGGAGTGAAAGCTGCTTGTGATAGAGAGACAGTGGGACCCAGCAGGTCTCTTGTGTAGCTACGATCTTGTTTGTACTCTCGGCTGTGCTCCACTTTCAGCTTCTCTTTTGGTAGGACAGCTTCAAAGCAGGGAGCATATCCAGGTGGAGGAAGGAACTTGAACTCTCCATGGCGACCTCCAAGCAAGAAACGTACCCTGTAAACATCAGAATTACTTTAGATAACCAAGACACCTTTGGTGTCAAGACTAATCAGTCTTTAAGCCTAAAGAATATTAAATGCTATTTTAAAAGAAAGGGAAAAAAGGGAAAAAAATATCGATGTTGCAGCTTCTTTGCATTGATTACAGTTCAACTTCCTCTAAATGGTGCTGGAGTTTATGATGCAGGAGGTCGAAAAAACATGTAGAAAGTAAATTATTCCTTTTTCTAGTTAATTTTACTTCAATAAAAGCATTCTAAATCATGAGACCAATAATCTCTGAGAGAGAGAATAATCATTTTACTTAGCACACCTATAAAGTAAGCAGCAGCCTTTTGAGTCTCAAAAGGTAGAGATTATAACCCAGAGTAACCAGTCAAGCACTTCAGAACTTTCTCCATTGAGGAGAATTCTCCATTCAATCTCATTGGAGAAACAAACCTTAAAACCCTGTGGTTTTTCTCTCTTCTCTCACAAAACACTAAATCCTTAGGACACAATACAAAAATTCCTGTATTTCCTTCCCTAAAACTTTTATTTGTCATATTAGTAGAAACCCAGGGGAACACACACTTTTGTTCATGACAAAATGGAGAATTTGTCATGGCCTTTTGTTACTGAAAAATTCGATCAATGAGGTAATAATGGTGTAGAAATGACATAATACCAACATGACATAGCAATGACCTAATACTAAAAAGCCTTCTTAGACCATTGCCATCAAGACAGAATCAAAAACACCAAAAAAACTAGCCTTACACCAGAAGAATTTCGTCTCTTTTTCTGTTCACTGAGTATCTTACAAGATTTTTGTTAATGGTATGACAGAACACACTCAAAAACCGCATGCAGCACACAAATAATATCTGTCAATAATTCCTCTGATAAAAGAAATAAAGCATGCAGGTTTAGAGTTTTGCATTTTGTAGTATGCAGATCTACAGTTTTGCCATATTCTATCCCCTGTACTATCAAAGGCAAAGTCTTAAGTGTATTTTGTATCTAGAGTAAGAGGCAGGTGTGTGCCCTGTGTGACAGCTCTTGGCTTCTGAGGTATTCTTTGAATGATCCCTCACAGAGCATTGCTCTGCCTCCAGCAGAAATCAGCTTTCAGCCTTCACCTTTGCCAGTCCTGATAAAGTTGGTCCCCCCACTGGAACACCATAAAATCTTTTAATATTATAATCTCAAACTGCTCAATACATGGAAGCAGAAGTCTGGCACCTCAAGTGTGACCTGAAATTTTATAGAAAACCAATACAGCAACCAGAACAGAGACTGAATTCATATTAACTCATGCTGCTGAAAAGGAAGTGTATGACCACCATTTCTTAAGGTTAAGTGCAGATAATGCCTCTTAAAATAATAGTTACTACCTCATAACATGTGAGTTAGTGAAAATATAATTTTAATATCAAAGGCTGATATAAAATTCTGCCCTGGAGTGAATGTGTAGCAGTGTGTCAGCAAATGAATTATTAAGAACCTGTTTCTAATGTCTGCAAACCACTAAAATACACTGGTGTGCTGAAAAACAACAGATGCACTGTGTCTTCAGGACTTCTTTGGAGCTCTCGCTATCCAAGAACTGGAACTTTGCCAAAAAAGCAGATGTCAGAAAGAGAAATGAGAGCGGACAACCAGGGAAATATTCAGCATATTCATGTATAGAGAAAAAAAAATTAGCAGACGGGGGAAAAAAAGAACAACAACCCCATGGGATGCTAACTTTATTCCTGCAGAGAAGCTGACAACTGGGAAGAAGAGGCCATCTATGTTGAAGTTTTCAAACATTCCTTGAACTGGCTGACCATTTATTCGGAAAGAGATGCTGGGGGCACTCAGGTCCAAACAGCAGCTGATAACGTCATCAGTTCTTAATAGATGTTGGTTGGGAGAATTTACCGATCGTGCTACACAACCTATGGAAGCAACAGAGACACATTTAGTGAAACTTATGCAAACTGCACAGGTTTTCACAGCAGCCTAGAAAAAGACAAAAAAACAGCGCTATAAAGCACAAACACATTAATATGCAAATATCTACTCTGTGACATCCAAGACCTGATTTTAAGCTTGCAGTAGAGTGAATAGCAGCACACAGTCAAATCATCACAGCTATTTCAATCATAATTAAAAAAATTCAATTACATTAAGTGAAAATAATTACTGATATCCATATAAACAATCAAAACCAAGAAAATTATATTTTATTCCTTACATTAGAGAAGAGCAAACTGAAAACAGCCATTAGTATCTACAGTGAAACCGAGTATACTTTTCTAAGGAATGCTTCATTATTTAGACAAAGAAAACTATCTAAGTTTGAATTATTTATGGAAAACTAGGTACTCCCTGTCAATGGCCACATAATGGTACTCTTGCAAACTTGTATGAGATGATACTACTCAGTTTCACAATTAAGCTGCAAACCAGCATTTTTCAGCCGTATCCAAAGAGAGCTGCATTTTTAAACCATATATATTCAGTAATATATGTATTTTTAATAAGTTTTGTATGAATTCTAAAGCATTATTCTATCTTACATCAAATTACATTTACACAGGCACACTTGCTTCCCAAGAGAAATAAGCTATAGAATTCAGAAATAGAAAGTGATTGTGTCTGAAATTTACTGCCATCTACAGTACAAAATTTTTGGAAAACCATGGAAGATGTATGATAGTATCTCTGCATGTGTTTTCCAAAAATAAATTTTCCACTGTCTGTAAGAGACACACCATGATGCATACTAAGAACAGAGCACTAACTTTTTAACTGTGGTGTCCAACTTTTGTAAACACTAAGGACTTAAACAGCACTACATTTCCAAGAAGAAGCTGATGGCATAAGTTTTTAACAGAAGCAAAAATACTAAAATCCCAATAATTTTTCTACAAGAGAATTTTCATACCCTGATCACCCCCATCCCTGAGAAAAAACAAAATACCAGCACTTTGAAAACTGTACACATGTAAAATGACTTTGTGATACTGCCAGAGGAAAATATCACAGCTGAGAGTTAGTTTAAAATAAATCACAGAAAGCGGCAATTATTTAATGGCAGGGATAACTAAACTCCAAAAGAGCTACCAATGAAGAGTGGGTATTTCATCTTCTTCATGCATACTATTTGAGACCAGATGCCTTTTTAGACACTAAAATTTAGGCAAATATCAGTTACAGAGATCAGCACAAGGCTGACTGCTAACACAAGTATGTACTGGTCAATGATGAATATACAGTAGATTAAATTATCTAAATGCCTTTTCTGGCCCTAGGCTTTAAAGACCTATGAATTCCACTTCTCCACAAAAGGTAAGTCATCTCAAGACTGAAGAACCAAATGTAAATTATAAGTGATTCTCAGGCAGGCTTGGTCCAGAACAGAAATTTGTCGGCAGAAATTATTGTTGCTTTTCATTAACACAGTAAATGTTTCATGCTAAGAAGGTTATTCTTAAAATGCCATTACAGAGACTTATAAAGATGCAGCCTGTGATTGTGGAAGCAAAAAATAGGCCATGATTTTCAATATGTAGCTACTTAAAGTTCTTCCATGTTTGAAAGGTATGTGTTACACAATAATGTCAGTGAAGAAAAAAGACACAAATCATCTTTCAAATCTTCCAGCCGCATCCACAACAGATACAAACATTTGCAGACAGAAAGGTGTTCTGACTTTTTTTGGTAGGATTACTGACTTAAGAACCATAAACAACTGTTCATTTATTGTGTTGTTATATTTCTGATGGAAAAGTTTGTAGTGGGTAGAAAAATAATTTTGATTTTCAGTTATCTTTTGTTTCCTCCCTAAAAGTGACCTTAAGTACAAAAGCCATCTTGGTTAGCTCATTATTTTCTGGTTCTTCTGTAACAACATTTTATCTGTCAAACTCAGTCATGACACTTTTAATGATACCATTAATTATGTATCATAGTTCCAAAGTAATTCTCACTGTACATGGGAGGCAAAGGAGCAGCTTCTTTCCCAAGATGCCACTCCAGTTGATATGCTATTATTTATTAATAAAATCCATTGCTCTTTTGACTGGAAAGTTCTTTTGAAGTGTAAAACTCTATTCCCCTCCAAGTATCAGGCCACAATGCCTCAAAACTTCAAAAATTTTGGATGACGCAGTTGACTCACTAAATTGTCTCTCTTGTTTGGTAAGGTGCTTTAGAAAACCTGTTCATATTTTTATAGTGGAAAGAACTGCCAATCCAATGAGCCCTCCCCAGTTTCCAGGCAGTTCTATAGTTCACCACTACCCAATAATCTCTCAAAAATGAAAAGAAAAGAAATTTCTCAGTAGCATAGAATCACAGTAGAATCTCCTTTCAAGAAGTTCAGAACTGTCCAACTGTAGGACTACCCATTCTAAATGATAATTGGAAATCTCTTCACAAATGTTAAATCATGAGAGAAAAAGATTAAGAAAAAGAGAACAAGCTATCGTTATCCTGATTTTACTGAGCTAACCCAATCTGGAGAATAAGGTATTTGTGGAATCAACAGTAAATAAAAATGCTTTAGGTACTCAGTTCAGCTTTCTCTAACACTAGAATCTGCATGCATAAATTACTGTAAACAAGTAGATCCAAAGTAAGCCAAGAACATTTTAAAGATGAATACCTGAGCAAATGCATCATA
The DNA here is from genome assembly GCA_013397935.1 of Dasyornis broadbenti. Classification (NCBI taxonomy): domain Eukaryota; kingdom Metazoa; phylum Chordata; class Aves; order Passeriformes; family Dasyornithidae; genus Dasyornis; species Dasyornis broadbenti. Next base: position 1,086,934 of record VZRN01000486.1, on the reverse strand, counting down.
TGCAAGCTAGGAATATAATTCTGCAAGTCTTGCAATAATTAGTCAGTCTTCACGAATGTAAATAAAGTATCACTACGGAAATAATATCTAGTTTTAAAATGCATGGCAAAAAACATATTTAAAATTTTTCCTCACCTCTAAAGTACTTCTGAACTTCTAAAGACCCATTTAAAAATCTGGCTTGAAAAGGAAAACCAAAAATGGAGAGTCCTGTGAATTAAATCCCTCAGACTGTTCTTACATTACCATATAGGAATTAAAAATCCAGATGACTGTTTGTCGTGCTTCAATTTTTGCAGCTTTGAAGTTTTAAATAAAATCTCTAGAGTTACTGTGAACATACAGCCCTCCTCACCTCAAAAATCCCAGGCTGAAATATAAATTATTAGTCTATCTGCATTTCTTCATATAAACCAATTTTTTCAATACACAATGTCAGTTTAAATCATATTCTGATATAAGGTGCTGTTTCTGTATGTTCCTAATGTCAGCTGAAATAACTGATTCACTTTGCTGCTGCTGAAGACAAATTCCCTGGGATTGCAAACACAACTATAAAGTTAAAACAAAAATAAATAACAACAAAATACCCAAGAGAATACCTGACCACAGATGCAGACCATCAAAGCCATAGGAATATAAATCATCACCAACACCATTTCCTCCCCATTCAGCTCCTCCCCCTGGATAGGGTGAGTAGCCTTCCGTTGAAGCCCAGCCCACTCGTAGATGAGTTGATTCTGCAGTCACAAAGGGTTCTAGATGGTCCACCATAAGTTCATAGTACCATTTTCTGTATTGGGCAGAGCCTTCACTAATCCCCAAGAAGATGTTGGGTCGCATGCTTAAACAGAAAGAATAAAAATAGTTATTAAAATCTTACCCCAAGGACAAGCTGAACTGCTACATACTTTTCATTAACTGAAATCTCAGGCTTATTTTGTGTGATTAAACAGAAGCAATTTTCCTTCATGGAATCACACAGATTACCATGTTGGAAAAGACACTGATGATATTAAACAGCATTGGGCCTAATATCAATCCCTGGGAACCCCACTTGTGACAGCTGCCAGCTTAAAAAGGATTTCCCACCGCCCTCTGGGAGTGGCTGGGCAGCTGGTGCCCACCCACTGCACAGACCCCTTGTCTCCTCCCTAATGCATCAGTTTCTCTGGGAGGAGCCTGTGGCAAACTATGGAAAGCCTTGGAGAAATCCAGGTAGAAAACGCCCACCACTCATTCCACATCAACCAAGCAAATGAAGCCAAAAGCTGATCTGCATTATGCATCTGTATCTGGCTGCATCTGTTTCTCTGACTGGTAAAATGGAAAAAGCAGTAGCTTGAGTTCCAGTACTTTTCACTTGCACTCCCAAAGCTTTATATTTTTTCTTGATTCTGTCCAGGTTTCAGCTTGCAGTGCCATTTATGCCCCCATGAGAAGAGTAACAATGGATAGTTATCTGTACTCTGGACAAGTTGAGGCGCCCTCTAGGCAACATCTCAGACCTTAGCTCCCAGAAGGCAGCATATTTAGTTATTTACTCATTCATTTATTCTGGTGAAAAATGGTTATACATTTGAAGTAAAAAAATGTTTGCTTCAGTAACTGAAACAGTATCCCCACTCAGATACTAATAATAATGGTTTATGTGTTTGAATATTTAATAAAGGTTAAATCCTGCAAAAAAATCATAGCTATTCACCAGTTACCAACATAAATGTAGTAAGTACACATGGAAGGTTTAATTTTATATAGCAAACTGCATTCTGTAATACTGATTACCCATTCAAGAGAATAACATTTAAAAAGATACAAAAGTGAAGTGTCAATCTATTTCAAAATTCTCTCATACATCTTCCTTCTTTGTTCCAAGTCCTGTACAACTCAGTAAGTTGTAGTGGTTGTAGAAATCCTTAATATCAGTGTGATGCTCCTACTGCTACTGGTTTTACAGTACTTCACTAGACTACTTAAAAAAACCAAATCACTACTGTGCTTATTCAATATCTAGCTGAATAGCAATATGTAGAGTCACATATCTAAAGATCCTGAGAGGGAAAGAAAAGGAAAAAAACCCTATGCTTTTCTAATCTGATTTTGGGGATAATACTGAATATAGACTTTCATCCCAAAAAAAAAAAAATCTGTCTCCAGACAGTCATTTCTGTGTCACCTTTGTACTAAGAAAGCCATTCAATCTTGAATTAAAGCCATAGAGCACAGAAGTATCCAAAATCAATACTCACTATATTGTTTCAATGGTTGGTTACCCATATCACAAAAAATCTTTTTAATTTCTGGACTGAATGCATGTGTCTTCACATTCCTCCACTTTAGATTGGGTTATTACTTGTATAAATATCTTCTTTATACATTCAAGCTGACTAATCAACAAAAATGTAGCTCTAAGCTAGTCCCAGTGTGCTTTCTGGTAGAGGGAATGCAGGGGGAGGAAGGGCTGTTATGGGTGGTAAAATACAAGTCAGTGTAAAAGCAGACTTCACTGATCTGGTTGCTTATAAAATAACTAGTTTCATCAGATAAGACCAATAAACTTTCCTTCTAGAAGCATATGGGTTGTCTTTTGCCAAATGTTTAAATATAGATACTCTTCACATTGTTCCAAGTCAAAAATTTAATTTCCTGAAAAATAAAATGTGTTTGACAAAAGCTATCTTCCAGAAAAGTTATAGTTGTAAATTATTAGCAAGATCACCAAATGAATCTTTTCTGTCTGAACACAGTAGCACCTTATTATGCTTTTGTCCAGACTTCACAATTTTGTCAACCTAATCAGCCAAATTACTCTTGTTCAAAAGAGGTTTGTGAACAGAATTTTACAGTTCCCTGCAAAAGCATGTTAAACAGAAACATCTTAGAGAGTTCAAGTACTACCTCAGAAAGTTCCTTTGCCAAATGTTTTTGGGTCAAGGTATGCATGTCTTAGTCTAACATTAAATTTCTTCAATGTTTCTTTGGTCTTACTGACTTCTGAAAAAATTTTTTCTTCCTTATAACTGCAAGAATAAGAATCTTCTCATTCACAATTTCCACATGAAAAGCAAAAAAATGTAACAACTAATCTGCTTTTTCTACCAACCGTATTTTGGAAAAACAAGTTTCTCTTCCTTGTATGAGATCCAAAGTCATCTCAGAAACTCAGTCATAGAATTGCAGAATCATTGAGGCTGGAAAAGACCTCCAAGATCATCAAGACCAATCTTTGATCAAATATCATCATGAAAACCAAACCATAGCACTAAGTGCCATGTCCAGTCATTTCTTGAAAACTTCCAGGGCGGGTGATGCTACTACCTCCCTGGGCAGTCTGTTCTTCCAATGCTGAACCACCATTTCCATGAAAAAATTCTTCCTGATGTCCAACCCTAACCTCTCCTGGTGCAGCTCGAGGCCATGTCCTCTTGCCCTGTCACTGGTTGCTTGGGAGAAGAGGCTGACCACCACCTGGCTACACCCTCCTTTCAGGGAGTTGGACAGAGTGACAAGGACTCTCCTGAGCCTGCTCCTCTCCAGATTAAACAAACCAGTTTCCTCAGACACTCTTCGTGAGACTTGTGCTCCAGACCCTTCACCAGCTCCTCTGCTGCTCTCTGGACATGCTCCAGCATCTCCGTGTTCTCCTTGTAGTGAGGGGCCCAAAACTGAACACAGCATTCCAGGTGTGGCCCCACCAATGCCAAGAACAGAGAGACAGTCAGCTCCCCAGATCCTTTCGCTTAGCCACCATAAAAATAGCCACCATAAAAAATATAGTGTGGGTTTTTTACACTTTTCAGCATCTAATAAATCCTATGAACTCTGAATTATAAGTACTATTTCTGTGTTCAATTTTCATTCTCAATCAATGATTCAGACTTTTAAAAACAAACATAATTTTGAGAAAGAGGAAGATCCCACTCATCTTCACACAAAGCCATATTGTTCTGCCTCAGCAGAAAGTCAAACTCTAGAAAAACATTTACTTAATAATATTTGTAAATAATACTTTACCAATTTAAAATGGTACTAGCTTCATCTTGTTATTAATGTCTGCTTCAAGGTAGCTTCTAAAACTCTGCCAGTGGAAGGAAGCATGAAGGCACTCTCTAAATATTCCAGGCACTGGTGAAGGTTTTTAGCATTAAGTTCTTCATTTTGACCAAAAGTGATTAGGAAATCCTCACAAGTTTTGAAAATAAAAGAGATTTTCTGTATTGATTATTTCTTTTAAGCATAAGTTGGTTTTTTCACTTTGTTCATAGATACAGATTTTTTTCTTTTTGTTTGTACCTGCTCACATGGTTGACAAGACGTGTCTGTAAGAGCAGATCTCTTCCTGGCAGGAGATTATCACAGATTAGATGTTGATTAGACCGCACAGCTACTCCATGACAAACACAGAGAGAACACAAAACATCCAAAACCTGAAAAAAAAATATATACTTTTAATCTTAAATACTTTTTCATTATCATTTTTACTACTTCAGGCAATATAATGCTCTATACCTTGTTACTGGAAGACATGTAAGGGTATGTAATTCATCCAACATCCAACAGTGGTTCTATTTTAGAACAATTCGGAAATTCTCCTAACATTAAAACATTATTCCCACTTCCCTTGAGAATTGGTATGTATCAACATTTTTGCCAAAAAGAAGGTAACTTTCCTCTTTGCTTCTTCAAACTGCTCATATACACTTTAGGAAAGGTTTCATTCCCTATTATCAAAACAGCATTAAAGCATTTGAAATTAACTTCCACACAGAAGAATGAGCTTGCTTTGTTCACAAATGTTCATCTCAATATACTTGTTTAGTCTTTACCTACCTTATGGTTTCTTCCATGCTTGTCCAAAAGACAGATGATTGATTTAATATGTCCTTCCTTAATAATGTTTAGAGCCTCTGGGCTTTCCACCAACACACAGTGTAAAACCTCTAGAATTCCTGGGGGGAAAAAAAGGAATTATTTCTTCAAAGTGCATATAAAGTCACAGCTGTACATAATAGTTCCTAATATGTTGCTCAGTAACATGAAATAGTTTCAAAAATCATTGTACATGACAAACAAACCCAATAAAGCAGCAGTCATTGCCATGAAGACTCATTAGCCTTAAAATGTTTCTCTGCAGTGGGGAAATAAAACAAGCTCCTATGTGTACTGGACCAAGTCAGCAGCTGCTTCGGGATCTTCTGTCTTGGGGAAAGACAAACTTTGTACATGTAGTTCATCATCATCAGTTACTAATGTTGTGGCCACAATGAGAAAATCAAAGGGGCTGAAGGAAAGCTGAGAAGCAGTCTTAAATCTAGATACGCAATTTTTATTAGCAACATACAGCTCACATCATTCTGTCTTCAGCCCTTTATTCAAGCCATGTCTCCAAATACTCAGCTTAATCCTTGCAAAGCGAAATCCATAGCATAAGTCTTCTGCTCTTCACCATGCCCTCTTTCCATTAAAGGAAAATGGTCACTGCAAACTCCCCTTAATGTGGGAAAAATAGAACCATCAGAAAAAAAACACTCTCAGTGAGAGTACTCTGACCTTTCTTTGATCCTAGTGAGGAAGAGAATATCAGCCACTACAGATAACCTACAGAACCATCACCTTTTATCCCCAAGCTATTTAATGTTTTGTCCAGAGGTCTGGAGTGACATATGCCATCATCACTAATAAAGAGCAGGGCTTACTCAAGGACTGAGATGTAGAAAAGGTGGAAGACAACAGATACAGCGACAATTTTATTCATCCAATAAACAGGTTTCAAAAGAAGTGTGTTGTTTAATATATTTGAAGACAGAGTCATGCATATGTAAACAGAAAATGCAGGTAGGTAATGAGCTAGAGGTGAACTCCCAAAGTGATTCTGTAGCCCTGAAGGTTTAAGCACAAGAAGCCTCAACTATAAATAAAAGAACATATTAAACCTGAATTTGGCAGTGGTATGATTTGGGTTGCAATAGATGTTCACTTCCATTTTTCCATCATTCTATGAATATTGACAGTAACAACATTGTTAAAAAGGATAAAAACCTAAGAGTCATGAGAGAGAAACATGGCAGTAGTACAGTCCACCCAGCCTGATAACTAGAGTAGGTCAGGGGTCACTGGCCATGGTAAAAGTACCTAGGGAGGTTAAAAAAGTGTTACAAAAGCATCCTTAATCTAGAGGGGTAATCTATAATAAGATCAACAACTGTGTGTGTCACAGTGATCTGGGAATGCACAGAAATAATTATATTCAGAACGTGCTAACTGGGCATTTGCCACTTCTCATTGTAGCACAGAAACACACTTTATCAATATAAATAGTAATCCAGTATTAAATGATACCACATAAGTGTGGCAACCATATCCTTGGAATTTTATGTAGGTAGAGTCATAACCTTTTGTCTTAAAATAGTACATACATTTCATTTTCTAGTCTTAACATTTTCCGTAACAGAAGTAAAAGTACTTGGAAGATGCAAACATTCAATAATAAATGTGTGCTATCAATTAGATCCAGTTTCAACAGCACCTTCTTGAATTAGTCTAGCATCTGAATGCCATCCTGTGTTTCAGAAGAAAATCACCTATGAGTGTACTGTGTCTGTTTGGACTGATTCACTTTTAGATTGTCTACATTAAAGACAACTAGCCTTGTTCCAATTCCATTGGAGTTGCTCAAGGCAATCAAGCAGTAAGCATTTGAATTTAATACAAATATCACAAACAGTATGATATGCAGAGTTCATGGTAAGGAGGGTGAAAACTTTCTTGATGACTAATGGATAAAATGAAGCATGTATTTTCAGGACAATACATTGATTCCTCTAATCTCATTCTGTAGAATACTAGAATAAAATGTATGCACTTTAAAAAAAATCCTCAAAACCTGGTATTACCTTGTTCCAAAAACCTTTACTTGGAGGAAACTTCCCTGTCTACGATCCAGGAGCCACTCTGGCAGTCACTCTTGCACCACCTGAGCTCAGACCATGGCACCTTCACAGTTACACACACCACACTCACACAGTCACATCAGGTTTCCTCACCAGCAGAGTCTCAGACGTGCAATAACTAACAAAATAACAGCTCAAGCTGAGTGCTACCAAGGCGATCCCAAACAAGGGAAACTGAGATTGTCCCAACTGGTTAGAGCGTGGTGCTAATAACACCAAGGCTGTGGGTTCTATCCCTGTACAGACCATTTACTTATGAGTTGGACTCGGCGATGCTTTTTTGGCACCTTCCAACTCAGAACAGTCTGTGAATCTGTGGGCACCTGGGCTTTTATACCCTTACAGTCTAAGCATGCCAAAATCTGGGCGTCTTTGACTCCTCCTGTGTCTCTGAGTGTCACCTGCCAAGGCCAGAGGTTCCTGGGACCTTTGCTATGCAGAGTCAGCAGATCAAGGCTTCTCATCTCACCCAGAGCTCAACCGGAAGCTCACACAGCAGGCTGCAAACAGAGCTACCTGCACTGAATGTATTCCTCAATATTAGATCACTAACTTGCTGTATTCTATTTTTTCATCCATGTTTTAATGCCTTTAAAATTTTAGTAGGGCTAGTTAATCCCATCTGGAATATATTTCAGAGTGAAAGACTAATCTAATCTTAATTTATGGATTGAAGAAACAGTCGAAGCATTTGCATTGCATTATTCACTCAGTGCTGTGATATCTCACTTTTAACATGGTCTACTCTCCAACATATTTCTTCTTGGACAGATAATAATTTTGTTTCTTTTGCTTCAGTGAAGCTCAGGAAAAGAATCAATTTCTAATCTAATTTGTACAATCAATCCACAGTTGCTGTTTATATATTTAATGCCTGTGTTGTGTTTTCGTAACGCTTTTAGTTCAAGGACAAGAAAAAATTGAAAACAGGAATTTTATTCGTAATAGTTGATAGCATCAAATCTTTATCACAACACATTCAAGAAAACAGGAGATGTAGTTGACAACTTTAATGCTGAAGGTGAGCTTAATTTTGGTATGATTAACAGAACCTGGTGTTTCTTCCTCATAAACACTTTACCTTAGAAAAAAAAATATTTTAAGTGAATATATGTATCCAAGTATTCTTACATTAGAAGTTTAATATAAGCCAGTGTTTCTTCAGTATTGAAGATCTACCACTGTAAATTAAAACAGTGAACATTCTCAGCCCATCAAGCCAAATAAAGCTTAAAAATCTGGCAAGCAAGCATCCCACATAAAATCACAAAATTACATTTACATGCTAAAAGCTAAACCTACTGTGCCTCTCAAGATAACTAAAGCACAGCCTAATTCGCATCTTTTATAACTGACTCCCTCAAAAACAAGAAAAAGTCTTTATTATAAAATCCATTTTTGGAGGCAACATGGAAGTTATGTTACCAGTACACACAGGGATGGAGTACAAGTGGCCTAGCTCCTAAGAGAAAATTCAGAACAAGTGAATATTGCAAATATTAGCATATTCAGAATTTTTACAGCATTTCAGGAGGTTCACTACCCAGAGCAACTACAGTGTCATACAACTCTGCTGTTTACAGAATGCATCTCATACCTCACTATACTGTCACAAACAATTAAATTTTTCATTTTCAAATCTTTTTCATTTGAGATTAAAGTTTAAAAATACATACATGCATAACAAAAACCACACAGCATTTTTAGAGCTGTCATAAGAAATTTCATCTTGAACCTCTAAAAGTTGAGAGAAAAGTTTTGCATTATTTCTGAAAGTCCTTGCCCTGGGAGTTTCAGATGTAAAATTAAGTCTCTTAGGAAACAATTTCACCATTAAGATCTTGTGAAATAAATTGAAATTAAGCAGGTTGCAATCAAATCCCATGAAATTGCATAATTGTGAGATCTTTCTCCTTGAATGAATGCCCTCACACCAAAGGTGCAGCTTAGTGGAAAAATTACCTAACTTATTATTTTGACATTTCTTAAATGCTTGTTTCAGTTTAAATTCAGTTACTCAAATGCTCATTAAAGCAAGACGACCACAGCACCTACAGAGCAGGTTCCCCTAACAATAACGCAAACTAACACAAATGTTCAGTTACAACATCTGGTTAGGATCTGCCAACCTAACGTACCAGCTGCAGTGATGCAAGGATGATCAGCAAACCTCTAACCAGACACCCGTGCTATAAGCAGACAGCTGTGTCACCACCTGAGAAGTAAAGGAGTGGTACAGGCAAAGACTCCTGTGTTCCTGTGTCCTGTTCCTCATCTCTTGAGCTGCTCAAGCATTCATAGTATAAACATACCAGGCTGAAACAGATCAGGTGCATGCCAGGAGTAGGAAGTAATCCCACAGTAAACAAGGCCCCCACCCAAAGGCAGATCTGCAGCTAAAACACGACACAAAATTTTGCAAAAGAACTTCTATGAAACGTTGCTGTCTAGAGGGGCTCACACGGGCAAATGCTTCGAAGTCTCTATACCGGTCCCAACCCCAAGAATAATTGGCTTCTAAACTCTCAGCTTGCCCCAAGAGCTGGCAAAGGAAAAGCCTGCAAGAGGAGAAGCATCAGTGTGTAACTTCTCTTTACAACTGCAATCATCCGCTGCAGATCTTGCCGATCAGGTAGTTAATGCTGTGCCAGTTTATCCTTGGCTCTGAGGGACAATGCTCCTGCCACTGACGTTTGACAATATTTTCCCATGTTGTTGGTCAATTAATCTCAGGAACAGATTTATGGCAAATAAACAAAATGCCCATGAATGTTTAATGAGAAAGCTGAGAGGAACACCAACACCTTGTTTACTCTATGACACATCTGTTCTCACAGCTGTTGCTGATCCATTGAATACAACCGAGGTAAGAAACTTATTAATATATGCCAAATGGTGACCTGCACTGAGACAACTCCTGGAACTTGGAATACTCAGTAATAGCAGGATATTTCTCATTTATTAATGCCACAGTCAAAAGCTGTGTTAGGCCTGTGACTTTTTTTTTCAAATGTTTACCAGTCTAATAGAAAACAAAGAGCTTTTGCAATGGGCGACATACTTCCTTCCTGACCTTAATATTTCAAAGACTCTTGAGCACACCATCTATCTGTGGCAGACATATGATTGAGGAGTGGAAAGAACAGCACAGGGAATGCAATTTCAGTTCCTGAGGACAATTCTGTAATCAATCATTATGTTCTTTCCAGTTCATGGAACAATACATGACACTAAACCAAGAAGAGGATGGGAATAAATTACTAATAGGTAACTGGAGAGGTAGGTTACAACTGTTATTGTAACTATTTTGCCCACTGGTCCAACTACAAACCTTCCTGCCCTTTGAACTTACTGTAGCATTATTATAGAAAAGAAGTCTTGAAGGGCTCTCAAGAGGCCATCTTCAAAAAAAAAAAAATAGTAAAAAGTACTTTACATAAAGCAAAATAGTCTCAACTGACACAGAAAAGCATGTCTTGTTAACTTTAAATAGAAATTTACACCTCAGGAGCAAAAGAGATGATTCAAAAGGAAATGTATATGTATTACACAGGTAACACAGTTACATGGAGCCAATTATATCCACTCCATATGACTATTGTTATATTTAGTTTGATGCAAATCCTGAAAAACATGCAGACTTAAAAAAAAAGGGAAGATAATAGAATTAGAAAGGAAATTAATACCATTTACACTATTGAACAGCTATTTTATTAAATGCTTTGTTTGCCTGAATTAAAAGGTAACACTACATCCAATTGGTCAAGGGAAAGGCAAAACTGCAGGAACTTAAAGCACAACTGAAATGAGTATGTAAAAATTATTACAAATATAAATCTCACTTTATTAACACAATTTACTCTCTCATAATAAGAACTTCATTATAATTAAGCTGAACAAATATAACACCAATTTTATAGATTTTAGAACTGGTCAAATAAAGAAGTTAAAATATTAAAAAACATACCTGAAGAGGCTTCCAGTCTTTCTAATCTGCTGATTAACCAATCAAGAGATCCAGAAAATTGAGCACAGTTTTTACGATTTCCTCGAATCAGAGCCGCTATTGGGAAAAGAGAAAGAGAGAGAGAGAAATCAAATCACAGTTATGAATGCATTTAAATTTAAATAAATCCTGTCTTTTCTTGTCAGAAAGGATATAGTAAGATAGAGTCTTAATCTTTAATTATTGATGTTCTAGATTTAAATAATTTAAGTGATAGTTAGAAGAATTAAGCATAAGAAATACCTTTGATATCAAATTGACCTTTAAGGAATCTGAATTATTTTGGCTTTACAGTCATCTCAATAATCCCTGCAAAATGCTCTATGTGAAGAAGGCAGTATTGACACCACAGAAGTCAGCTGCTACTATAGAAACAAATTTCTGTGAAACAATGTTCTTGTAATGACAGAAAACATTGGAAAAGCAGATTGTGAAGCCAACAACACAGGTGATGAATGCAAATTATTTTCTATTGATACAATATATTTGTTTGAGAGTAACAGGAACTAAAACAAGATAGATGTCCAGCAACTGTTTGCCATACTTTTGACAAGGTGGTAGGGAGGATGTAATTGGTTTGAATCTGTTTCACTCTCATGCTTAAAGCTGAAGATTGAAGTGGACTGAATCCATGCACTGACTTGTTGGGTATAACTGAACTGAAATCTCCCTGAACACTGCAGGCATCCACAAGCCTGCCCTGTTCTGGATTGCATGGATCTGCAGGTATGTGCTCTCAGAGAAGCATCTGCTCTACTCTGAAAAATGACTGAGGCACAAACATTTCTGTTTGGTGTGTGGAACAGTGCAAACTGGTTTTCTTAAGATTGTTTTCCAGTGCTGCCAACAAATTATTTCAATCTGAAATTTCTGTGATTATTTCCAGCAGCAGAAATTGTTGGTCCTGCTAAGAGGCAATGGTCTCTTAAAATCTGTGTTTTGTTGTTGCACAAATTCACCATATTATATTGCAACTGTGTTTTTATGCTGCTTTATTTATAAAAGGTTAAACTTAGAGACTTATACATGTGACATGAAACTATCTGCAAACAGGAAGTGCAACGTTGGAGCTAATAGCAAACAAGTCACTGCAAGTTGGCAGTTTCCTCATCAGTTTTCTGATGAGGAAAACCAAACCCTAATAGCAAAAAAAACCAAACAAAACCCTTTTTCTTGCTGTATTATAAAATTAAAAAATATGAAAAATATGTACCCTGAAACCTTACACCTTTAATTAATCATGACCACAGTTGTTTGAAAATACTTGAGAATCATAAGAGGGGGAACATCTTGTTAAAATACGCAGACTAGAACTAAGGAACACCTGTTTCTTAAGTGACTTTTTTTTATTAGTTGTATGCAAGCCACACAATCTCACTGTGCTTCAGGTAGGAACATAAAATGAAGGCAGTAACAGTTCAATGCTTAACACATCACTAAATTTAACTTCATTAACAGTAATAAAACACAGATGGTTTCATAAATGCAGCTCAGCACAAGTTTGTGAAACGTTTGTGTTCATTGGTAAAGCTGTGCACGAGGCACACTTAAAACTGAAAACAAAAAATAACATCCAATGGTTGCTTTTCTTATTGCCTACCACTCTGAACAAGACCAGCATTCAGTTTTACAGAAACAAAAACCATGATGTGGTCAGTCAGACATTAAAGTCACATCACTGCACATACACCTGCACGTTCTTTTGTAATACAAAAGGATCTAGTGCAAGTTCACACTGAATGTATGTATTAGTAATGAAGAAAGGGCAGATGCCTTGGTAGATATATGTCAATCATTTCAAACTGAAAGAGAGTACATTTAGATTTAATATAAGGAAGGATCTCTTTGCAATCAGGGTGGCTGTACTAGAAGATCTTTAAAGTTCCCTTGTGACCCAAACCGTTCAAAGATTGTATGATTTTTATATGTGATAGTATCCAGTCTCAACGTTTATAAATGCCTTCATTCTCATCACAGTGAAATATAACAAAATGTCAATGACATGACAAAAGCCATGAATTCTGGCATCACAGTTTACTTTTATTTATGTGCAGACTCAAAAAACAAAGTACTGTTTGCTGAAGCAAGACTAAGCGAGCCATATCCCTTTGTCATCCATGTAATTACTGTACAGATCCAGCATTATTCAGAACAGAGCAACGTACAAATTCATCATCGTCAGATCAAAGCCAGGCTTCCTAAGCATTAGCTGCCAGAAGATAATGCAGTTAGGGAAGCAACATCAGAGGGCAGGAGGAGCACAGACACTGGGAACTCAACAAAAGCTTGCGTGTTGCTCTCCTCCCTGCAAGTCTATGGAAGCAATAATTTGTACAAAACAAGCAGACTTTCAGAAGGAATTTTCTAGCCTTGCCAACTGGAAATCAAGCCACTACTTCTTCCAGTCTGCACTGTGCCTAATGTAACAAGAGATAAATGAAACTGTAACAAAATATTAAACTCTCCCCTATATCTACAAATAACCAAACCACAGAATTTTGAACTCCATCATCTACCATTTAGACCCCAAAATGTTATCATTTGATTTGACGGAGATGTTAACTCTCTGGAGCTAATCTGGATACTTTTAAATGTTTATAATTCCTGACGTAACTTATTTAATTGATTGTTAATACATCAAATAACTGCAAATGCAAGAATCTTGCTTAATTTGTATTCTAAATTTCTACACAGTGGAAATTCTTCTATACTAAAACAGGCATGTGCTTCTTTGTCCTTTATTCTTCATTCTTCACTATTTTGAGCTAAAACTACCCAAGTAATCCATAAGATCTCTTACCTAGTAATTCATACAAAGAATTCAGAATAGATTTCCATGCTTCTCCAGCTTCCTTCCCAGCTACATCTGCAAAGTGAGCTGCACTGCTGTATACATTCAAGCGATCAATACATTCAAGAACAAGGTTGATCATACCCTAAAAATGCAAAAGCTCAGATTGTCAGGGGAAAAAAAAGGTATTTTTACATGCAAACACAAAAGATTTCCAGAAATCTGAGAAAACAAAACATGAAAGACAGGATATGCAAAATACAAGAATATATATGTGAAGTCAAACAAGCAATCCCAGTGGAAAATTTTCCTCGATGGCTGTAATAAACATCTACCATTTACAATGGTCAAATTAAAACAAAAATAAACAATATTCATGACATAATTTTAGGCAAGTTTCTATTCTGGAGGACATTTAGGCATCTGAAAAAGTATAGGCAACTATTACTATCAGAAAAATTACAGATAATATTAAACAAAATACTTAAAGAATGCTTATTAAACCAAAACATCCTTCCACATCAAGAGATTAAACTATAACAGAAAAAATTGATTCACACTTAAGGAGAAAATTATCGTTAGAATTCAAGGCACAAGGTCATCTAATTTTTTTAGAAAGGGAAAAAGAAGTAAGGCTGTAAATGTGTTTCTTCAAATATGCAGGGAAAACAGCAGATCTAGAGAGATTATACATGTAGCAAATAGTTTGACTCTTATAAAAAAACCCACTGCAAGCATAATCCATATTGGACATCAATACTACAGATACTGTGAAAAAGTACTTGCAGACAACATAGATGAAAATCAGGAGTAAAACTGAGAGAAGTACCTCTTCTTGGAAGAGGTTCTGGCGATTCTTCAGTGCTCGGAGCCTGTTTTGTTTGTTTTCATGCTCCAAATGTTCATCAGGGGGGTGAAAGTAGCCAATCAAGTCCTGAAGGCTCAGACTGACTGACTCAATAGGCAAATCGATAGTGGAAGACTTTACTTTCTTGCTGAGAGAATCAAGGCCCCTGCAAGAGGATGGAAAGAGTCCTGAGAACTGAAAATTAATTTGTTTTCTCATTCAAACTTTTTATTTATTTAAAAGCAAAGTTTGTTTAGATGCCAAAGTTCAACTCATTTTCTGACAGCAACTTGTCAGAAATTCTTTCTGTCTGCCCATTCTCCATTTAACAATCTACCCCTCCCTGCCCTGAAAGCATCAAAAATGTTTTCTCTTAAACTTTTCTAAAATCCAAAAAACACATTTTAATATTCTACCTACGGATGTAGTAGTTTCAGAGGCAGAGCAAAAGATGAAGAGAAGTTACTGTAAACCCGTACAAAGCATCATGAAGCTGGAACGAACAGAAGTTGAAGAGACCAGTCCTGCAGTGCTTAGGAGAGTCCAGATTGCCCATGGAGGCTCTCAAACACATCTCTAACCTGTTCCTACGCACTCTTCAGTGTGGGAAGATGCAGCACTGCCACACATTGTGTCTCAGCACCTCATCGGCCTTTTTGCTTCCCTGATACCCAGTTCAAGCTTGGCCTTGCTGAAGTCTGTGATCATTCTGTCTTAGAAGCAGAGGGCTGACTGTTCTCACCCATGTTGCACCTGCTGTTTGCTCAGCTGAATGAATCCCTTTGCAAATAATGCGAAGTTTCAAAAGGATAGCTACAAAAGTTATCTTTAAAACTTCATTTTTATTGTGAGCATGCTATCCAAAGTGCAATTTTTCTACTGACTGTAAGAAAGAACTGGAGCATACCCTTAAAAGAATAATTTTCATCCCTTCAATTCAGGTTTTTCTTCTTGGAGTAACATCCTGCCAAAACTAAACTGCTAAACACCACCTTGGACTCCCTGTGCACTCCACAAAAATCTCCACTGTAATTTAGCAATACCTTGATTTGTGAAACCTTATCATTAAATTGCCTTTCTCTGTCTTTATCTTTTATGGCATTCTTAGAAGCTTCTATGAAGGTGTATTATTTACAAAGTGACCTAGGGCTTACATTTCTTTTGTATTTCAAAGGTCATACAGCAGACAATTCTCCTGATGGGTGATTCTCCCGTTGTTTTTCAAGTACCTTTTTATATGTTTTTCAACAAATTGACGTGTGTGTCTTTGGCTGCACCCTGATTTAGGACATGACTCCTTCAGGTCACCATCTCTCACTCTGTTTTTTTCCTTGTGACAAATCTGTTCTTTTGAAATTGTTATCATTCCACATAGTCTTACTGCATATCATTCTTTTTCTAACGCAAGGTATGCTGATGAAAGAGGCTTTCATCAATTACTGAAATAACAGTCATTTGAGAATTAGCATTTTATCGCCATTATTAAGGATAGGAAGATAAATGCAAACTGCATAAATCTGACAGGATTTTTAAATGGCTAATTACCATAAAATACAACACAACATTTTTTATGTTTCAAAATATTAAAGAAACAAGTAGCATTAAAAGGGAACAAATAAGCAAAGTGTAATGTGAGGGTAAAAAGGTGTAATTTTTAAGAAAAACTTTTTCTTGACGCTATGAATTTCTTCAGCACATTTGTGGTTTTTATAGATCTGTAGTTGTATTGTTATCTCCCTCTTCCAGGTTTTTCAAGGAAGAGCACCTTTAAAAGTAGTTAGAAATGAAAAATCTAAAGGATGCACCACATGACTTAAAATAAATTTTGGCAAGGAAAAATCTCTTTTATGGTTTGTTTGCATTTGCAGTATGTTTATGCATTTAAATCAAGATTGAACAATAAAACAATCTTAGAAGAGAGAGAAAAGAAACTGCCAGTATCTCTCAAGGGGCTTATCTGCTAAAAACCACAAAGAATTGACATAAAGTCCGGTTTGAGAAGCATTGATCTATTTTTTCTGAAGGATAAATTGTTCCCTGTTGTGTTAATGGTCACATTTGAATAAAATAAAAGAGAAAAAAAAAAAGAAAAGGGATAGAAAGGTCATTTTTAAAGCACACCTTATAAACCTGTTGAAAAGGAAGACTGTACTACGGATGACACGTGCTGTACGGGATTCTTCATTCTGAGATCTAGACAGTGTTAAACCATCATCCATGTGCCCTTCATGGTGCATTATTGCCTGAAAACAAAAACAAGAAGCAGTCACTGCAAAATGAGATATTAAATGAGGAGTCTCTGAAAACTAACGTTGGAAGGCTAGGAAATGATAGAGTCACATACGAAAACAACAATTTGATTAAAAGCAGATAGTTCCATGGTTTAGTTTCTCATGTCCAAGGACACACCTGTACTGAGCCAGCAGGTTCAGTGCCATAATAACCTCAAAGCAACAGATTTTGTAAACAGCATACTTTCTTTAAAAACCACAAAAAACCAAGGGGGTTTTGTTTGCTGTTTGTTTTTAGCAACATTAAAAACAGTTCCCTCACAGAACAGCAAATCCCTAATGCATACAAGGTCATAACAGGCATTCTTTACTGGTCCTCATTTCTCAGGGTGTTACTGGCCTTCTTTTCTGACTATGCACTGAGTAATTTCCAATAACTTACAGTTCTTCATGTTTAGTTATCATGGCTCTGAAGGTATTCAGTCCAATCTACATAAATATTTTAAACTTCTGCTCTAGCTTTGTAGTTTTGCTATCTAAAACAGTCATGGAAAATAATATAGTGCAAATAATAATGGGAAAATACAAATGGAAATGCAAATACACGGAAAATAATAAATTGCAAAAGAGTCTTCTCCCTACTTTATGAGGCTGAGCTAACATGCTGCTTGGCTGTCATTATTCTATAAAGAAAGAAATCACTCAGGATTCAAGATCTGAACATTCCAGCCCAAAAGGTAATACGCTTACAATGTGGAAAGAAATACTTTGAACTAAAAGCCTCCTCAATCCAAATTACATTGAAGAAAGGAATTTTAGCATATTCTATAAGTTATTACTAATATTTTAATTTGAAATCAAATATATCCAGATTTATCAATGTGTGTGTTAATGTCTACAGTTAACACATGCACTTTGTCTGGCCTTCAGTTTGAGAATTCAAACTTAACATCACTTAACTTTTAATATGTGACTGAAAACGCCCAGTCTTTCATATGGCAAGCATGCTAAGGCATGCTCAAAATATTTGAAATTCAGAAATTAGCTGGTTCATGTAGCTCCCTTCACTTCCCACCCCCCAGCTCCCACCCACCCTATCAGACTGTGAGTGAAAGAAATGCATTCCTATTTACAGTCTTACCTTTCGCTGCAGAGAACCCATTCTTACGGACTTTGCGTCGGCAGACTGGTACGTGAGCCACAAGCCTGTATCTACGTGTTGTATGAAGCATATTGAATCACCATACTTTATTTCAGGTGCTCCCATTCCATCCACCTCTTTTCTTGTCCCTATGTCCAACTTTTCCTGATGAAGAAGATAATGTATACATGAACAATAACCAACATGTTAATATTTGCATGAAACATTAAATATTAGGCAATTGTACAGAACAGGACCTAAAAGAATATTTGAAGTAAATATAAAAGATGTAAAGATAATACTAAAAGATGTAAAGATACTACTAAAAGATGGGAAAGTGTAACTTTTAAAGACAGACAAAGAGAAATACCATCTATGCAAAAATCTTGCCTATTAAGCTTGGAAAGCCATGTGTACTCATTTTACCTGCATAGGAAAGAACTAGGATCACAATTGACAATACATGTCCTTATTGAACCATAAGAGCTTACAGAACAACCCCAGATACATTGACACCCCTAGCTGAACCAAGCATTAACCTCCACAAGCTTTTCTTGGGCATTTGGGGCTTTTTTCCCAGCCTGGAAAATATGAGCTCCATCCAATGGCCACTGAGAGATGGTGTTTAACCTGTCACTGCCCAACAATGGGGTCAGTATTTTCATGAGAAAAATAATCCATTTCTGCATGATTGGCCTGCAAACTGATAATGGCATGACAGCACATCATTCCAGCTGGTGTCATGTAGAGACAGCAGTTGTTTCAGGAGAGGAGATGTAGGATCCCAAACAATACTAACGTTTGTGGCTGTAATTTGAGGAGTTTCCCCAACACCTTGCTCTCCTAAGAAAAAACTGTTTCTGAACAGACATCACTTTACAGACAAAGAGCCCCTGCATCCTGCTTCATGGCAGATCATCCATTTATGTCTCCAAAAACATATGGTTCATCTGACTGATACACCTTTTTGGCTGTACATTCAGTATGCAACATGACCCCCTCAATCAACTACAGCTTCTACATTCTCTGCTTCTCCTGATCAGCAGGAGAGGACCCGTTACAAATAGTGAGACAAAAAGTTCTACTTGTTCTACCCATCTACAATAATGAAAGATTAGAAGAATGACTACATCATACACATGTGCCCTGTCAATGTGGGGGGACAGCTTCACAGTAAAAGATGACAAAGATTGGGCTTCTTAAACGAACAAACAATCTCTAACTTACTAAAGGATTTTTAAAAGCATTTTTTTAATTAAAGGGAGATGTCCTGTAACTAGATTTTTCAGCCTACAATCATAAATGCATTTTGAAGCACTTTAAAAAAAAAGAAGTAAAATAGTACTGAGGTGAAATTCTTATGATTACTTCTCATAAAATTAACTTTTCAGATAGAATATATTCATCAATTCAGCTTCTCTTCTGATTGTTTCTGGATACAGATGTTCATTTCACTACCTTGCAAATGACTTTCAGCACTTCTTAAGTGCTGAAATTCTTATTAAAATCTTGTCCACTGATACATGCTAGTAACTGATTTATTAATAATCTGATGCCAATTACAGAGTTATTGTGTGCTTCGATTTCATTATTAATCTATTATTTTGCTCATATCATTTCTCTAAAGGTTGTATTCAATTCTTTCAAAAGCTAGCACAAATAACCTGAATGTAATAACAGTTGGAAATTGAAAAGCTGCTTATAATATGACAATGCAAATAAATGATAGTACAGGAAAAAATAAATTAGATCCTGATTTCAAACTCCAGTTTTCTGAATTCTCTTCATAACTAGAAGATACCATGAACCTGTGTGAACATACTGTGCTTCTACATTGTAAGATTTTCCTTTTTTCAGGTCTCACAATCAATTTCTAAAGATGTGAATATAAGAATTCACAGAACTTCTCATAAAGCACTGTAAATAAGATGAGGGATTATCAATTTAAAGTAATTTTGCATTCTTCGTTTACAATCTATTGGCTGTAACAGAAAGGGAAGGGGTTTGATGTTGAAGTCTTCATTCCAATTAGAATTACATTTACTTGGCATAAAAATTGCAAACAATATCTCTGTTCTCACTGATGTAAATACTCTGACAGCTCTGCATGTACGTTTAAAGCCCAGATTGAAATAAATCCCCTTAAACTGAACTCAGTCTTGCAAAATAAGCATAGCAGCCAGGAAAGCATAGTATAAAAGTTGGACTACACAACAGAGGGAAACAGAAGACTAGAGGATGGTGTGGAGGCAGCAGGCGTTAGACCATTCATTTGGGGGCTTCAAGACATTGAGCATTTGGCAGGAGTGAACAGGAACCACAAATTGTTTATAAAGGGGAAGACTTGAATGGGGTGCTTGCTTCATAGCAATAAACAGCAGGTAGTTGAGAAAGTACATATAAAGAATCAATCTCATTATCTACTGCAAAATAGTTCATCAGTGAAAATTAGGACCTGAAAAACATCAGAAGTCACCATGTCACTAATAATGGTACATTGGCATAGACATTACATGACGCAAGTTTCCAGCCACGCTCTTGCCACATTTAACCTGCCATTACTGAACCATCTACTAATACTTCCTACAGCATTTTTACAGAGAAAACATGCAGTTTTATTTGCAGTCTAGCCTCATTCTCAGATGATCACCCTTTTCTAAACAAGGATCCAAAATCTTCCTTTATTACACTGGGACAAACAGCAAAAAGTGGGTTTTGCAACAGTCTGTAAACCATCTCAGCATTGCAAAACAAGAATGCATTAGAAGTGAACAGGCTTATTTAACAATAGGCCAGATTTTCTCCAGAAGGATGAGCTCTTTATAAACAGTTTCTATTCCACGCATAGAGGAACACAAGCCAATCTTCCTGCTTTTGTTATGGGCTAAATGAACAAAATCATTTAAAACAGTTTCATTCTAATGTTTTAAAAAATATTCTATGAATCCTTACCTTAAACATGTTATTTCAGTCTAATGTTTCTGTTTAACTCCTTACAACATTCCAAAATGGATTCTTCTTGATTAAGGTTTGTCCTTTCAACTTTATCTACTGCCACCTGACCTTACCTATACTGTCTGTGGCACACTTTCAGGACTGATATTCTAAGACCTCACCAATTGCAAGAAGCTAATTTATGGCTGCTTTTGAAGCTGACATTGATCTAATTCCTATGAAATTTTAGAAGAAAAAAGAAAGAAAAAGCTGAAGACATAAAAATACAAGGCATAAAATTTTATTAAAATTGATGCATTCTTGTCCACTGGAAAAGACTATGGACAGGAAAAGCAGACTTGCTACAGAATGTACAAACATCTCTAAATTGGTAAAATTACCGTAGTTCGGTGGAATAGTGGTATTAAAACAATGGTTTTTATCAAAAAGAGTCAATATTGAGCAAATGGAAGAGAAAAAATGATCCACAAAACTTGATCTCAACAAATACAAGTCTATAAAAGAGTGATATGTTTGGGAAATAAATTGTAGATATCTGTGGACATCTTGTACTGAGCGAAGCAAAACTACTAGAGAGGGGAAAAAAAAAAAAGGATTTTGTGAATTTAAGGTGTTTGAAAGACTAATATATTTTGCATTTAATGATAATTATTAAGGTAATATATGATAACCAGAGCAGAAAGGCCAATTACCAGAAAGAATAATGAAGTGACTGTTAGCTCCTCAGAAAATCCTTATCTTCTGACTGCTGTTTGGCAACGCTTTGTGATATTTTCAAGCTTTCACAAAAATTCAAAACAAACAAACATTAAAAACCTCGTTTAGCTTTCTATTTCTCTTTAGGGCTATTTTTTAAATGAAGTAATGGCAAGCTAATAGATTTAAGATGATGAACCCTTGCAAATAATAAGCTTAAAAGAATAAATGTGGAGCCTTTATATTTGCATGTGAGTCTTCAGATTTACAGGTGATACATTTTCAATACTATCTCTGCAAACATGAATGCTGCCATTCATGTAGAAATTGAAGTTATTATCTACTCACATGCTTGAAGGAACTGCTTCTTTAACACTTTCTTCTCCCTTGTTTGTTTTTGCCTATTTAAAGCTAACTTACTATTGTGCAACAAGGGGGATCTTCAAAATTCTGCTTGCCACATCTTTTCAAGTACTGCAAGGAAGAATTATGACTGTGGCAGAAAAAAGGGATGAAATTTTTATAAGACCTAGCCACTGGAAATACTCACAGGTATTAATGCTCTTTACTCAATAAAGAAGGTTAGGGGCTCCGTCTTACATCCATGAACATTTTTTTGGGGGGGCTCTAAGTACAAGCAACAACATTAGTGAAAGTTTGGATGGTTTGTTCATATATTCTCAGAGAAAAAGAGATCCCAAATCTGCCTATCTTTTCTACAGAGCCTTTACAGAACTGCTACCAACTGAAATCTTTATTTTAATAGTCTTTCCCAGAGAGGGAAAGCATCTAAAATTTTTTAATACCTGTATCCTAATAAAGAGAAACATTACACTCCTGTAAGTCCAAAGCAGGAGATTGAATCACAGGATGGGTTGGGTTGGGTGGGATCACAGCAGGTCATCTGGTCCAAGCTCCCTGCTCAACCAGGGTCGTTCTAGAGAACTTGGCACAGGATTGCATCCAGACTCGACTCACCCTCAGTAAACCTTACACTTCTCCTCCCCTGTGATATCTTTATAATTCCCTCCAAATAAGTCACTCATTAAAATGAATGTTGATATCCACAACATTTGCATCAAATATGATCTTCCAGACTTCCAATTCCTTTGAAAATCCATATTTAACCATCAGTAAGATTATATTTGTCATGCTCTGATTAGCTTATATACCCTTCTTAAAATTCTCTCATTACTTCAAGAATTGATTACCATAACAAGTTTCTACCTGCCCCAAAGCCTTTTGTCTCTGCTCTGCTCAGCATAGGATTGGTTTGGCCACTAACAACAACTGAATAAATGTTAACCTTTTATTTTGAGCATGGCAGAACAAAAACTATATCAAAATATAAAACCTCAAAATAATTTCAAATAAGCCTTCCAAATTCAGGCTGAAAAAAAGAATAAGAAGAAGAAACTTCAAATACAGCATCACCTGATCTCAAAAATACATGTGCATATGCTATGTAGAAAATAGAGACAAACTTTATTCTTTATTGTTAACAATTTTTGCCTCCAAGTATTTTTTTGACTAAATAAACCATGTAATAGCAGAGCACAGTATATTGTTTCACTCTTTTTGCAGCAATCCCTGCTGACAACCCATCCTGAAAATCAGTGAATGAATTATTCTATCCCTCTTGCTTTAAGCGTTCAGATCTATAGTAGCTGCAACAGGAAATCCCCAATATGGTTGCATTGCATTGTCCTAAAATATTGAAGCATTTCTCTGACTTTTCTACTGTTTTAAAAAAGATACATTATCTAGCTCTCAAAACAATCACCTGAACTACGGTCATTTTTATCAAGGTGCAAAAGTCTACATACCTGCTTTTGGGTATCTAGTTTGTTTTTTTATCTTCCCAAGCAGGCAAATAATTAATATATATATATAAATTAAATGGCACAAAGAAGTTTATTGAGTAATTCTGTTTACTATTACTTTGTATTTTAGAAGATACTTTTTTAGAACAACAGAATTATTGCTGGAAAATTGTCAGAGACTCCATGCTACAGGTGAAAAGTATGAGAAACCAAAGGATATTTAAGAATTTATCATAGTTTATAATTCTTAACTGTTTACCCACTACAAAAAGTACTAGCTTAAACTCAAAATGCTTATTGAAGCTGTCAAAATAAAAAGTAAAACTCTAGTAACTTCAGATTAGACTACAGTAAAGTATCTGCTGAAAGAAATCCTGAATTTTCAATTTAATTTCAATAATTCACAATTTTTTTTTTATTTTTTTTTGTGTAAGCCAACAGATATAAGCAGTGAAGCAGCAGGGAAGTTAATCAGAAAAACAAATTAGAAATAAGCAAACTGCTCAAAATTGGGCAAGCAGTACAAAAAAACCCCAACCCAACCAATGAAACAACAACAAAAAAAACAACAAACTAACAAGGAAAAAAAAACCAAACCCACAAACAGACAAACAGATAGCAATACACAGAGAAAGTATGATAGAAGACGCTTTCTAGATACTGATTATATTGCATTTTGGAATTTTTTTAATCAGTGAAAAGGTAGAAGGCTCCAATAATTAATGCAATCACAACAAAGATGAAATATCTAAATCTTGCTTTTTTAAGAGATTGGAATTATTACTAGTAGTATTGATGCTTCACTGATTCCATACCTTGGAAGACCGAAAACAGAATGCTGTAGATTTTACATCTGCCTTCTCTTTGTCTGTAAGAAGAAGACTCTTGTCATCCAGGAGACTTAAGTATTTTCCTGTTGTTATATGTCTTAGTCTGAATGGCTGTCCCCATCTAATGTGGCTGCCACTCCACCTAAGAGAGTCCATAGAAAATATTTATTAAAAAAAAAGAAAATTAACTAATGGCAACAATATTTTAAATTAAAATATATTGCCAACTAGTTACTAAAAAATTTGAACTTCACAAGTTGGAATATCACGAAGAAAGTGGCTACTTCATGGTTATGCCCTAAGAAAACATTCTAATAAATAATATTAAGGTCTTCCTTTGCACAAGCTGCCTTTGTTCAGACTGAATTCCTCTTTAGAGAAGGTACAGACCGCCTACAGAAAAGGAAGCTTATGCTGTAAACAAAGAGTTTAGATCTGCCAGTTCCCTCTCTAATATTTCATCTACCAGCAGCTGGGATTCTTCACTCTCCCAGAGTCCTCATCTTTTAGCAGTCAGCAGATTTTAAGCACACTTTAAATGTTGTGCAAAAATAAAATGGTTAAAAAAAAAAAATAGAAAATTTCCTAAAATAAATATGAAAACTTATTAAGCAAAAAATGGCTCAGATTCTTCATATTCTGTAGAAGGAAGAACGGCAAAGCTTATCTAAGCTCCCCAAAAATTACTCAAATTAAAATACAGGTCACAGGTTTACAGCTTCTTGCGCTAAACTGAAAATTCAACCCTGCTGTTCTTCCTGTTTAATTCCTGAAGCTAAACTTATGTAGGGGTTGCTAAGGAGTATGTATTTCACAAAGGCTTTTCAGAAGGTTTCTCAAATATTCCTTAGATTGGAAAACTGTCACAACTAGAATATTTTCTTAGTCTTCTTAAAACTTTCTTCAGACATATCTTCAAAAGTTCACACTTCAGATATTGTGTGAATGCTGCATTTTGGAGAGGAAATCATGTATTTATGCTGTCCTTGCAAAATGCCCATCATAATGGAGTTATGATATACTGCCAAGGTGCTTCTACGAATACTGGAAATTCTCTGTGCATACTGTGGCTTCGCAGAGCTTAAAATTATCAACGTGTTCACATGATATCAATGAAATGTATAAATGCACCCTTATGAACTTAACCTGCTTATAAACTTAGTCCCATATCAGAATTCTGTATTACTGCATCTTCTCACTTGCTTTTAAGGTGATTCTAGTACAGCACTCAAAAACATAACAAGTTTGTATGTATATGTTTTTGTATGTATTCACGTGGAAGTCTGAAAATTACTTAAGTTAGCACTTATATAGGTTTAAGTCATTTTCCTTTTCCCTGACACATAGATGTAGCAGATTAAAGCACTTCCCTATCCAATACCAGTACCCACTTGTTTAAATGTGTCTTGTTAAGAGCTGGCCATACTTCATGCAAAGTATGCAAAACCAATTCAGCAGATATTTTCAAAGTGCAGTTTTTAAAATGCTTCTGTTTTGTAACAGGATTTATTACACTTCAGTGATTAAACTTCTAAACCTTTTCCGTTATTGGTTTTAAAGAGTACAGAAGAATAAAAAAGTTTTTGCCCTCAACTATTTTCTTTTATAATCTAGAGAGTTTCTTCTGTTTAAGTCGAGGGAGCTTTGGGGTAAAAAGAAATATGGCAGCATTATATCTTAGAAACACATTTATCTTTTTCTGTCTCCTGCACTGCAAATTCCATACACTCCACAAAAGGACATCTGAGTCCAGTGTTCTAGCATAACTTCTGTTTCTCTAGTCAGTAAATGTCAGGTCATGAATCTCAGCTATTGTGTTGCCGAGTCTGGTAAAATACATCAGTTCTGCACCTTTCATATTACGGGTCATGCTGGGGAGCTGCCTTTTCTCTTGTCTGATTCAATTTTCTTTTAGACCCAATAGCTACAGACCATAAGAAAAAAAGTAGCATAATTGAGCCATGCTCCTAGTTCATGCCTGCAGGATAGGAAAAATAACAATTCATGTGCACTTACAAGAAAAGCCTTTTGAACAGAAAGTATCTAGTGAAGCCATTTCTGACCACTAAAAATATTTTTTTGCACTGTGAGAACATGAACTCTGTCACCTTTTGGGAAATAAAGCAATGCTGAGCAACAGCATTTGGTGTCCCATGGCAGGGAATCCCAAGGGCATCTGCACATGTAGACTGCCCAGGCAATTTTTATGAGACTTCTCCACTAATGAACAGAGCTGAGAAAAAAACTGTTCCTTTAGAAACATGTAAAATTCACATAGCATTATATCTGCAGTCATTCTGGGAAGGACTACAACTGATTGAGGACTTCAGGCATGCATATACAAAGCTACAAATTGAAGCATTGTTATGAACAGTTATGGACTGCAATTCAGCACTGAATATATACAGCAATTAGAATATCATAGAGGAAAATGGGTCAGTGAGAGCCATGTAGGAGAGAGTGTTATTCCTGGGATTTTATTTGGTTCTTTCTTTCCTGGTAAGTAAATTATGGTTTTTAAAAAGAAAGACTATCACTGTCAAAGACTATAATTGTCTTGACAGTTCTTACAATTTCTTTCAGTCATATATATTCAAACGTTTTCCCTTCAAAAGTTTGTATACAATGCCTGTTAAAGTGATATATATGATGGTTTTAACAGAAACCTGTCATTTCTTGAATCCCCATGTGGCTCTAGTACTGCTTATTAGGGAAGTAAATGCCATGAGGAAAACAAAAAGACAGGGATCCTTCCAAAGTTTCATTGTAGTTGTCACTGTCTCAAGGCCTATTTTAGTCCAAAGGAAAAAATCTCACTGCCCTATCACTGACAGTTAATGTCATCCTATTAATAAAATGCACACAAAGCAAACAGCATCATTGGAGTGTAACCTTTTCATAAGCTGCTCTGATTTAATCTCTAAAAAGCAATTATTTATTAGTCACTAGAAACTTTATCACAAGCACACGTTGTAACATGATTTAAGTGTAATTTTACACTGCTATTATCTTAAAAAGCAAGGCACAATTCCTTATGATTACTCCAACACTCCCAATAATGCATGATAGAATTATTTCTGTAAAATTTTTATTTTAATGATTTCCAAATGGCTTAAACAAGCTGGGTGAGAAATGTCACACAGGACTTTTTTTAAAGGAAACCAGTTCTGTTTCTGTAATATATGTGCTAAAAATGTAAATTGTGAATTCACTGAAAGATATAACAACTTAAAAAATAATCAAAACACACACACTCTCTATAGGAACTTGTTTAATATTTAATGAAAGTCATATAAAGCATTTTTAAAGAATTATTTTAGTTTTATTAGCCTGGATTTATAATTATCATTTTGATTTTATAAGATCACTCTTACTATACAAAAATTCTCCTGCCAAATGTCCTTTTTCTGAGACAGATTTTACTTACGCAACTCTTAGAGTCTCCAGTCGCCAAAGGGAACGAGCATGAATGGACACAGCACCGCCTTCATAATGGACAGTTCTGAAAACCAGTAATGGCACAGACTAAATATTCATCAGAATTCGTCATCATATGTGTTTGTTCATTTAACCACATCTCTAAGATGTGGTTAAGATTGTCAAAACAATTATTACATTTGTCAGATTCAAAGGTTATTAGATTCAAAACCCACTCTTGTCAATTAAACCTTCAGACCTAGTTACTCAAATTTTGTTTTAATTATCCTTAGCATCCATTATTGTGACATTCATAATAACAAAGTATATATAGCGTTTGCTTAGACATTTTTCTCAGTATTTCAAGGGTAGAGAATCCTGGGGAGAAAACAATATCAATAACCTAATGATTACAACATTTCTAGATTCTAACAAAAACCAAATATCAAATACAGATTTATGATCACTGCATATATCTCACTAGAAAGGTAGTGTTTTCTCAGAGCTTATATTATTAAAATAACTGCAACTTATTACACTGAATTTTGAAAATGTACTTATTTAGCACTTTATTTTAATACCATAATGCCTAAGGTAATACAACAACCACACAGGTACAGTCTTCACACATTATAGATGTTAACAGTTTCCTATTTACGAATTTTTATATGTAATGACCTCTCTAGTCCCTGCTTATAACCAGAAATTTAAGTACCTCTAGAAAAAAGTAATTTTAGCCTCAAAAAGGTAGACAGCTTTTTTCTCCATTATTGATTACACAGATAAGTGATATATACTGGATGCACAAAATGGTTAAGGTTTATGGTCACCAAAAGCCCTGAGCAAGCAACCTGGTTTGTCTTCAAAGAAACGCTAAGGAAAGCTAGCATTGCCATTCTAAATTTAGGGAGCAATTCTTTGGATTGTGTCCTGCCGATGCCTGTATTTCTGCTCTATGACACTGACAGAATTTAAAAACCTAGGCCTTTCCTTTGGGAAAATTAATATCAGGGTCGTTTATGCAAAGAAGTGGTGTTACTATGCTTATCAGATCAAGCATATCAGGGAACACTGCTAAACAATGGCCTAGTTTTATATCTCCTGGAAGACCTTACGGATTGAGTAAATGTTGCAATCTTCAGCCAAGGTCAGGCACTGCCAAAAATAGCCAGAGGCATAACTTTGGGGAATATTAATAATGAAATGGTAGGCATTCCCCATTCTTTGCTAAAAGCAATTTTTTGAGGACTATGATTTTGGAATGAAGTACATAGTACTTACTAGGCTTTAGCTTTCAAAGTCTTCCTGTGGATATAATACAGAGGGACTGAATGCTTAGGACAGAGGAAAACCCAGCATTGAAAGAAATAGTTCAAAACCAAAAGAAAGAGTTAGAATATCCTTCTCAGTACTGTTAAGCATACGTGAAACTACAGATGTGCTAAAATTCATCTTGGAATACAGTAAAAAGTATTCTGGAAATAAACACTCCCGGACATGGCAAAAGATTGAAGATGAATCATACAAGAGAAAAAATTAGTCCAAACACAAAATAAATACATCTCTCTACAATTACAGAATCAGTCACACTGAACATTCATGACCCAGGTATAAATAGAAACTCTGGCACACGCTCCATGTAGCAAGCAGTTGTAGGTGGACATATAAATATGTATAATATTCACCCCTCGACCTTATACCCACTATTTTCTCCAAGTATTATCTCAGCCATTTGCTGCAATGGTTGTGGTTCTAGGAGCAGCTGGCAGGTACTAGCAAATCTCTCATTTCTCTCTCACAGAAGGAAATGAAATTCAATCTTATTTTTTATCGAAATTTACCTTTATTAGTACAGTAAAATGCAATTGCTAAACAACTTTGAACTCAGCTATTTCTCTGTTCAGATACTCTCTCTGCTTTGCAGGTATTTGTTCAAATTCTTCTTCTGCAGCCAACACTTCAAGATTAGATTTATCTTGTAACATCTCAAGAAAAACAGATCAGATGTCACGCTGGTTGGTTGGTTTGGATTGGGAGTGGGACAGTGTCAGTTGTTTGTGTGGGCAGCTTGGGTGGGGGTTGGTTTTTTTTCAAAGTTGAAACATTCTGATAACTCCTGGCTTATTTCAGTATGAACCTCACTCACAAAAATGCATTTGGAATCCTTGCACTTGCATACTGCATAACACAAAATTTAATTTTATTCAGCAGTTTTCAAGTCATTAATTGTATGAAAAATCAGGTTGAAGAAAAGGTTTAAATTCATAAGAATGTTTCATTCTCAAGTTGTCACCTTTTTACTTTTCAGGGATGAAGCCCTTCCTCACAATGAAAACACAAAAGCTGACACCAACTTTCCAGTTTGATTATTCTTTTGAAGCTACTTTTGGATTACACATACCTGTTGGGTCAGTGTAACATTAAACATCTAAAAAACTTCCCATCTTAAACTTAAAAGAATGGCTTCTCATGGGTGAAATAGTTTACTTTTACATGACTATCTATCCATTGTTTCCTTTCTCTGTTCCTTCAAAGGGGAGCTACCAGTCTTAGAATGGTCATGTAAGATGAGAAAATGGGAAAGAAAAGAAAAAATTCTAAACAAAACCATGTGACTTGTTTACCAGAGGAAATAAAAAGGATTCTAGGATAGTCTCTGAGTTCCATTTGAATGAACAGGTACATCAGCAACAGACGCACTAAAGGCTAAAAGACAGTAATAGAACTTTAAAGACAAATGTCAAAAAGGCAGAAGAGAAGCCTCAGCAAAATAAGTGACCGTAATCTGGAGAGGGATTGAAAGAAAGAGAACTGGTGACTGGAGGGCTAGGGATCAAGGATCCCTACAGGGAAGCAAAGGAGAAGCCTGAAGATCAGAGTAAAGGATGGAGCAGCAAGACTTTGTATGAACAGGAAAGAAGATACATGCTACAAAAAAATAAGTTAGAACAAAGCCTTGGAATAGGATATAAGCTCTTGTGTTTTAACTAGACACTGTCTTCACCATAGAAAAGATGATAAAGGAAAGGCAGCTTTGAATTAAAGATTTCTTCAATGAAGGGCAAGTCTCTTTGCATTTACTATAACAGCATGTATGCTGAACGTTGTGCCAGAGCAGATGAATAAGTTCACAACCTAGACCACCTCAAAAGTTTTTATGCTCATGAATTGAACGTTCATTTTTAGCTCTTTTCATTAAAATAAATGTAGCAAACTGCTCTGAGATTGTTCAAACCAACTTCCCTACTACTTGCTCTATACATCATTATTTGATAGGATGCACCTCATTTCTTTTTATATACTTCTGATGACAGTTCAGTGCTGCAAAGGAAGGTTGATTCATAGCATTTGAATCCTTCCTGAAGCTGACACTAGTAAGTGAAATCAGGTACTCGTACTGCTAGGTCAAATGAAACATTGCTTTTAATGGCGTGAAATAACCCACAAAAATTCTCTGAACATCGAGGAGTTATTACAGATTTACATTGACAGGATGAAATAAGATTGAGTTACAAGGGGCAGAGATGCACATTACTTGCCAAACAGAAGAGAAAACCTCCATATTAAAAACCTAATTATGAAATTATAAGTAATATAAGTGTATAAGGAAAATACAAGCAACAGCAGAAAAACAGTGGACAAGAAGCTACAATGGGCGTTAGCCGTCCTCAAAGCTTGTGATGTTCTTTATCTTCAGAGCCATACGCATAACTTTGATTTGTGTCATTTTTTTTCTATTTTTTTCCCAATGCATTTTATCCGTATATTCTACACTTGTGGATTAAGGATATTAACCACGTTTATTTCAAAGTAAAACATCTATAAGTAATTCAGAACCTTTGAGACTTTTCAGTTAATCTTTATTATAAAACCCTAATCTAGTGAATTAGTTGGTGTAATGAAGTCATTTTTTGGTCTGACCTATGATTGTAAATTAAATTTAAAACACCGTCCTTTTCCTGACTACGTGGTTCATCTACTTAACTCCCCTTAATCCAAACTAAGACTGGGTCTGGCCACCGCCTTTGTCTCCCTGTGTCCGAGTTGTGGGAGCAGCACCACGGACAGCGCCAAGGCCCCGGCGGGATCAGCCGCCCGGGAGTAAGTCCTGCTCTCCCCTTTTTCCAAGCGCTCTCCTCCGGTTTTCCAAGAGGGGATACAGAGGGAAAGCGACAGTAAACATCAAAAAGAAAGCTCAATATCTGAATCTATCATCTCCAATTATAATAACGAATTAATTACACAGGTTTAAAATAGACTACCACGTGTCAAACCCCCTGGAGAATCATTATTGGATTTATATTCTTATTATTGTTCAGCAGAAGGAGGGCAATCATTTCACTGAAATTCACTGACTACAAATGGGAATTAGATGAGGTTAAAATAAATTACATTAAATAACAGTGTTTCAATACCGCTGAAGTAGTCTTGGTTGAAGAATCTGCAAATCTGGAATCAGGGCACCATAAAGAACAGTCAACAGTGTATCTGGATTACACACAAATTAATAAATCCAAATAAGATGTTCAAGGGAAAGACATTGTTCCTCTCCTCTCAATGACAGACAAGGCTGGTTTTAGTCTGCAAAATCATTCACTAAAAAGTTCTGTGTATGTTTTCAAAATAATTTTTAAAAGCACAGCCTATTCAAGGCTCGAGGGCTGTTTTGGGTGCAGGGAAAGGTTATTGATTTATGATGACTGAAAACTTTCTGAGTTCACATTTCAGTCATAAATTATGCTCCACATATACCAGATTCCAAACTTTCTGAGGTACAACAGACCTCATTAGCTGATAATGCAGTAACAAAAGGTGTCAGAGAATGGCATGGAAAATGAAAAGGAGCTGGGATAGGCTAGATCATACTGATTTTGACCATCACTTTAAAACCCTGTCCATCTCTGGGACTAACACTAAGGGTTCAATGTAATTTGCAGAAGCCTTAACATAATATGTTTCACCCAAAGAAAGTCTCAAAGGCAGGAACGCTAAAATTGCTTCTGAAATTAGGCTACATTTATCCATTCCCTCATGAAGGCCTATTCTGAATGGATGGTTTGAGAAATTGGAGTCTGCTCCAGCCCAAATGATACTTTGAAAAGCCAGGAGCACTTTTCTCTCTGTCACAGGTAATTGCTTTCCATAATGATATATTTCTGAAGGGTCCAAATTGCACTGCAGTCATCACTTTAAAACACATATCGCAAATCAAAATGCAAATTAGTTTCAATAGGAACATTCATGTTTCCTTTCTAGACTGGGAACTATGAATATCAAAGTCCTACTCTTGTGAAGTATTTAAGTTCTAAAAGAATATTAAAAGATGGTGGTTTAATAAAGAGCAAGCACCACAACTCAAAAAAAAGCAAAAAAAAAACCCACCACATAATTTTCATTACATATTTCTACAGCTGTCTGCCATTCACTTTTTTGGGGACTTCTAAGGAAAAAAAAACACCATCACCACCATTCTCTCCAAAAAAACAAAAAACCCAGCCACAAAATAAACACTCCCAACACCAGAAAGCAATCCAAAACTACCGTCATGCCTGTATTAATAAGCAGCCAACATTTCTACAGGAAAGTAAAAATATCACACATAATACAACAATGTCAATAATGTAAAAGAATTCCATTTAGTTGAACTGCAAAAGGAAAGAGGGTAGCTGTTTGACTGATTCAATTGTGATAAACTTATTATGAACATTTTTCATTCATTTTTTTTTAATTGATAGAGTGAACCAATGGAAAGCAACTTCACAGAAGCACTTCAATCTATACATGCTCTAAATACCAACTCCCATCATAATTAGAATAAATTTATTCATTCCTTTGATATTATAAATTCAAAAGTGAAGACTCAATACTATAATTACCAAATAACAGGTTTTTTTTAAAAAAAGTGCCATAATTTCAACAGGAAAAGATGTCAAAGGAAAGTAAAGACCATTTCAAGGTACCTGTAATACAAAAAGGGATTTAAATCTTCTGCTGGATAATCATATGAAACCCTCCACCCCAAAAAAAAAAAAAAAAACCAAGTATTACAAATTATTAACAAATTTCTCCTGTATGAAACTGGAGGGGAAAGGTGGAAAAGGAGATTATGCAGTCCTTTATTTAAATTTAAAAACACACACAAATCGAGGATGTGGGTTGTGGATCTGCCTCATCCCTACTGACAAGCTGCTTGTATCAGTTCATATGAAGGGATCCAGACCACGAACCATGTGGACAGAGAGTGAAGGAAAAGGAGTCAAGATAAATATGGACTCACAGCTGCTGTGCTGCTGCAGAAGTTTGGCCTGGCTTTGAAGACAGATGGAAATCACAGTAATCTCCGTAAGAACGCCAAGCTGATGATACTATGCCTTCTCTTGTCTGTCTATACCTGCATCTGTTTTTTAATCTACCTGGAAACACTTCTGAAATTTGACTTAACGAGCTACTCTGCAAATTTAGGCTTGCTAGAGATACCTAAGGCACTTTGAAGTTTAAGGATTCTATGCACAAGGCTTAAACCAGCTGCCTTAAACCAGCACCACACCTAATAAGAATATGCAGTAAAATATATTTAATTCAGTGAAATTGCACATACTTGACCTTTTGTCTGTTCCTTTTTTGTTCTTTATCTGGGTCAGTGAGTGAAAACCACCAGGGTATTTTTCAATCTGCCTGTGGCATTTCAAAATAATACCACTATATTCCTCTACTGTAATAACAAGTAAACCAACATATTACCACAAACTTCTCTATTTGCGCTGCTTCCAATTAGAATGTTTTTTTAATTACAAAGCAACCCAAGTTTAGCAACTTCAGGGAGGATCTACTTAAAACTATTTCCTAAGGAAAAGTTAAGTTTCTGACTTGACACCGAAGTCCCTCTTCCGCAATACAACGATTCCTCCGTACCCTCTAGGGATCACAGTACCACAATCTAAGGGCTACATGGAGGGACACACAAGTCCAACAAATAAGTAAGGAAACACAGCATAGACTCAGAAAAAAACTGAGACACAGAAAATAATTTTATAAGCTTTTTATATAACTCTTTCTGCCACTGTACTCAGCCTCTTCCAGTGTGGATTTGGATGACCTTGGGTCAGAGGAAGCTTTGTTAGCTACTGTAATCATGAAGACACAATCTGCACTGTCACTGCTTCATAGGTCTCTGCTGTGCTAAGTGAGAGTATAAGCTCTCTTCTGTACAAGAGTATAAACAGCTTGAAAATGTGTGCTTTATTTTGAACTCCTGGCACTCTTTGAAACACTTTTATACTCAAAATTTATGTAACGGTATCAATGTTCTAAGAATAGAGTAAAACAACAGTTATTTTTGGAAACTGCCTAGGAGGATACTTCACATCTAAACTATTTATTTATTCCCTGAAACAGATACCAGGTGACGTTACAGAATAAAACTATTTTAGGATTGTCTGATCTCTTTTTTTATTTGAAAAGGCATGAAGAGGAGGCCTCTGCACAAAAATAAAAATGAGAAAGAAGAAAGAGTCACAACAGGGATGGAACTTCTCAGGGCTCCCTTATGCTGCCATTCTGCTGAGCAGATCTGCTCTTCAGGTATATGCTGGAACAAAACAAACCAAGCATAATCACAGTAATCTATCACCAGACTATTGCAAAAGGCAATGACAGGATAATATGGAATTACTGTACTTCAAATACATCATACCTTAGCATGCCTCATGCAAAAGTTCCAGAACTTAAATTGAAATGAAAGACAAAATATTTTGTCTTACAATTTCCTACCTGCCAAAATTACCCATATTTTTAAATATAATTCTACAAAATGTTGAATCACAACCATCAAAATGAGGTATGCATACATACTGAAAACTGAAAGGAGCCACAATTTGTTTTGAATAGACCACAGTCCCAATTAGAGATAGAAGTATAAATGCTTTAAGCAATAACTAAATTTACTAATCATTTAAGAGGAGAAAGTGTGGGTCACAGAGTGATTATACCTAGCTCCATATAATTAAAAGTAATCATAGATATATTCTAGGTTTATTTGTAAAAAATACTTTAAAATATTTCAGAAAAACAATAGAGGAACTTCAGAAAAGGAGATATGAAAAACAAACAAACCTATTTTTATTTTGCTTGCTTATTAAAGAAAATTCCAGAACAACAGTACATTTCAGAAGATCAAATCTGTTTTTATGAAGCACTGAGAAGCAATGTTTCTCAGTTGCTAACAGGAAATATAAAGACAAAGACATACATAGTATTTGTTGGCTACTAGCTCTGCTTCTTTTGGTGTTTTAGACAGATGTGGGGAAGGCAGAGAGAAATACAGAACATTGGAGACACCACGGAAAGAAATACAATTATCTGATTTGTTTACGGCACTGGTCTGCTGGTTAAGAAATTAACCATATTCTTCCCACGTTATAGGACAGAAAGATGCATCATGTGAATGCACAAGTAGATCAAATTAATTTTTTTTTTTAATTTGCAACTTCACACTCCATTATTGTGGTTTACATATAATGTTAGTTGTGTTGAAAGGAGACAGATTTTTAATGTGTTCTTGAGCACTGAAGTTCATTACGAATGTGTTTGATCATCCTATAAATCTGAAGTTACACTGCAACTACATTTTTAAAAGGAATTTTGCAGGATTTCGACTGAAGACCAAACACTACAGGATCTTATTTATTTATCACCTTAACTTTTCTTCACTTCCAGGATGAAGATAATAATAGCAGTGATAAACTCCAAGCTGTAATGACTCTCATGTGGTAACTAAAATTAAAACATGAACTGATCACACTTTAAGTATCACCATTTTGAACTGTCTTCTGTTTTCAAAAACTATTCCCTTGTCTGAAAATGAGAAATACCCACAAAGCATTGGTCACCAGCTGTATAGGAAAACTGAGCTTTTTCTCATTAACATTTAAAAATTCATAGAAGAATGAGAGCTTCCAGAGTCTTGTCCTTATCTTCACAAATGGGAATAAATAGAATAAAAAACACATTTCTATTTGCAAACCAAGAAAACTCATTTTGATGAGGGAGTTAATGGATAGCACTTTCTTTGTCATGGAAGAACATGCTGCATTAAGCAAACTATTCTAAAATATGATTTGGCAACAGTTAGCAACATTTAGCCTGAAGGTAGAAATAAATTATACGACACTGCCCTACCAAAAAGAAGCTTAGGGCATATTTTCTTAGAGCAAATAAAGAGGACTGGTGCAGTCACTCCTCTGAGACATGCCACTTACAGTGTCAGTCTTCTCACTATTTGGATTTCTTAGTTAACAGAAAGAGACACATACCAAGTTGTCATCACTTCTCTGCTTCCATTCTAGGATTCTTTGAGTCACGAAAGTAACCACAAATTAAATTCTAGACTGCCATGACAGGTAGACCTGAGATCAATTCCCAGATTAGTTGCCTTGAAGGATTGGGCCGTATTCTTACATACCATGTCCTGAGGAATTTTTTGCAGTTACAGAAAAAAAGGGCAGTAAAAAACCCAACACACTTAATTCTCAGTGGTTTTATATCAGTAAAAATGACAATAAATTATCAAAAATCACTATTGCTTTTACATCTGGTAAGTGAAATCAGACTTGAACAATACTGAAAATACAAAGTTTTTCTTAACAATATTTGTTCTTTTGAGTAATAAATCTCATCTCAACATCCTTCAAACATTCGTACTGTCACACTTAATACTGATTCAGCAACATTCATTAACCATTATTCTGTTATAAGCTGGAAACCTACCTTCTTTGTTCCTCTCCATGTTCACCCGAAGGGACTGTCAAACATTCATCCATGTGACCATGCAGTAACCTCAGAACATCCCCTCCTATCAGGTATCCTTGAATAAAGGGAGAAAATTGAGTGCATTTCTCTAAAAGTAGCAACATGTAAAACTATAATTCAAACTCTAATAAATACTATCAGGTTAATTTCTTTTTTTTTTTTTTTCCCTGTTGGCATTTTATGTTACTTTAAAAAAAGAGTCAGAAGAAACAGAAGATATCTCACACCCTGGGGAGCCAGCTGAACATCGCCAAGAGAGAAAAGCTCAAAGTCAGCAAGTAGGGAAGGATGGATCAGGATAAAGAGGAGCTACAGGCAGGGGATCCTACATAGTTACCACAACTCAGAAAGACAGACACAACCGAAACATGAACCAAGTACTCCTCTGCCAGATTACCACAGAAAAAGGGGGAAACTCTTCCATCTTACCTACTCACTTTTCATTTTATTTAGGATAAGGATTCCAGTTAACAAACCAAAGATTTATTTAGCTAGTTCATTATTTTTAAAGCTCTTTTGGGAGTATTTGGAAGTTTTCTATGAGAAAAACTTCTGGGAAGATCCATTCTAAACTCTGCTTGACAAAATATTCAAAACCAATAATCACATTTTCGAAATCAATATAAAATTGGTATTTATGTGGCAAACTTTAGCACTGATTTTTTTAATTCTTGATTTTGACACAGCAGGGTATGCCCAGGTAACAGTTGTTACATACACTAATTTTTACATGGATCTGTGTCAATATAATTCTATAATGTAGATTTTCTTTTTAAGCGACCCCCATCTTACTACCTCATACAGAATTAGCAGAATTACTTGATTTGACTCTAAAGCTCTGTTTTGACTTAAACAATAAACTGACTTCTGCATAAGCCAATTTTACAGAAATGCATGTAAAAAGAAATTATTTTCTTTGAACTACCTCCAATATCCTAGTTCATCTTACAGACTAATTATCCATTATTTTCACTTCAAAATAATTTCATTTAACTGACTAGTTTAATTTAATAATCTATTTTTAATGGAAAGTTTTGATTAAGAGAGAGTTTTTTTAGGGCAGTTATTCCTATATATTAATATTTTACTTATGAATATGACAAAGAATTTTGCAGATACTAATAAAAATAGTTTCTGACACTAGCCAGATGATCTTCTCTAGAAAACAAACTTAGCTTAACAAAGACAATGTCTGTACCTCAGGAAAGTGAAAGTGGGAAAGAATAACAACAAAGAACAGGCACATACACAGATAAATGCACAGCTACAAAAACCGTGTTACACCATTTTCACATCATTTCCTGGGAGTATGAGTACACAATGACACTATGTCATTGTGGATTGCTGCTTCTCAAAGAGACAGGCAGGTCTCAGTAGCGAGGTTCACCAGGCAGACATGTGGCACAGCACAAATCTGGGTCTCAGCACATAAACCATGCCAGGATTATTAGCAAGAATGACACACCAGTGCTGCCAGCAGTGGGAGGACAAGGAGAACAGAGTTAACAGGAAGGAGCAGAAGGAAAAGGTTTTCCTCTTCTCATTAACAGAAAGGCTTTTTCCATAAAGTTTAGGACACTGCCAAGAAATGCACCAGCATTTTTCAATAATGGTTTGTACTATAAACCATGTCAGAGAATCTGTATGTGCAGAGTGATTCTCATATGGAAAAACACAATGAGAATATAAAAAAGAGATGTCGGCAATGCTGTCCCTAAAATCTGAATGAGCAAAGCTGAAAGAACATTCCATGACTGACTTTTAAAATATGCCAGATAAAAAGAAATTATGTGAAATGTGTACTGCTTCTTTAACATACAGTATTCACAAATCACACAAAATGAAAGGACCTGCAGCTTTAACTTTCTTTAAATTCTATTACAAAACAGTCAGTCTGTAGGAAAGTAGAAATCATTAGGCTTTACATTGTGACAGACTTTTCAGAAAAACACTGTTCTTTCCTTCTCTGTGGAACCAGTATGGCATAAATTCAGGGATCCTTGTCCTTTCAATGACAGAAATTACATTAAAGCTCCTTCCTAATTCCTAAACAAAATAAATAATTCTTGAAAGCTGTTCTCCTTCTGCCTTTACCCTCCTCTTGTTTTTCTTTCCAACCATATGTTACCCACAAAACCATTCCCCATCTTCAGTTTTAGGATTTCGCATCCTGCTTCCAAGCCTCTTGCCCATTTTCTACTGTCTCAGGAACATGTAACCATGACTGCATACATCAGAATAATTTGAGATAATATTTTAAACCAGGAGCAAAAGCCATTAAAAAAGAAAATTACAAACATTATCATCTCATTGTTTGAATGAACTGTTCAGTATTCAGCAAAAATACGCAGAAAATTATCAGTGCTACTTTCAGTATAACCTCTCTGTTTTAAGAAACATTGTATATTTATTTATTGTATTCAGTGTTTACATAGGAGAAAACCACTCCCACACTTGGCATAATAATTTGATTTTTGAAGTATTTCATTTACTCTCAGTATTTTGATAATTAAAGTTGAGTCAAGCTTACCTTGGGCAGCTTCACTTCCTGAACTGATTGGTGCTACACTCCAGAGTGTCTGCTGGAAGGCTGCATCAACATGTAAGCTACCATTGCCGTAAGAGAGATGCTAGAACCAGGAAAGAGGGAGGCTTTTATTTAAGGTTAATTCAAAATCTCATTACAGTGTACAATAATGGTATCAAACATTCTCAAGGGACATTAGAAATAAAGCTAGAATAGTAAAGCGTATTTGCCTAAAAAAAAACCATACAGGACCAGTAAAGAACAATTAAGAGTCAGTTGCTTGGCATCTTAGACTACAGTGGACACTCTGAAGAACTAATTGTTAAATGCTGTGGGATTCTTACTTCTATATACAGTGGGAATTTCCATGAAGTTTGAATATTGAGATATGACATTAATCTGTATTTCAAGTGTAACTCACCACTTGAATACTTCTTGCAGGCCACTGGCTTCCTAAAACTGCCATCAGGTCAAAGAAATTATGCAAACAAACTATTGACTTTGTAAGTCACTTAAGACAGTTCAAAAAATATATTCTTGCACAATGTTTTCAAGATCCAAGCAAAACCAAAGCAAATCTTTCCTTAAAAGGCTCATTTTCTGCCTACACATTCAATGGATGCTCCTCTTTTGCTGCGTTACTCCCTACATTCCGCCAATGTTGCAGTAAGTGCAACAGGTGCCATCTCTTCTCAGAATTCCGTGTGTGAGTTCCAGCTAAGTTCAGTGACATTGTCTCCAAAATTCTTATCTCAAAGCATATTGTATTGCAGCCATACAAAATCCTTTGTCCCACACCATCAGTCACTGCCTTTGATGCATTTCCAGTGCCAAACACCATGACCTTATATAAGATTATGGAATCAAGCATTCTGTGAATAAGCAGCTGTTGCAAAGCATAGTGTTTATCTTACCAGGTAATAATTTTTCAAGTGCAGTAACGTTTAGGCACTTTTATCAGAACTTAATTTTAAACTACTGGACAGTAACTGTGTTTATAGAGTCCACATCTTCTGGTGTACAGAAGTACAAGAAATAGCACATCTGCTCGTTTAGAAGGCTCCCATAACAACTAATGACCTAGAAAGTAAGAGATCTCACAAAAGCCATGTTTACACTGCACCAGTGTCACTCAGAACATGTAATGGAGAACAGTAATGAAAAAACTGGTTCTTTGCCTTTTATTCTTCCCTTATTGCAGTTATATAACTTAGTGAATGGCAGAGCAAGATGGGAAATTAGAATCTGCAGCACAGCTCCAGTTCTATTTTTGCCCAGTGGGCCTTAACTTTGTTAGGGTTCTTCTGAGATCACCACATAGATCCAGTTAGTGACAATGAGCAATTCAACCAAAGCGGGAATATTACTTTTTGAGGAAAACACATCATTCAGGATAGACAAAAGAGAAGGAGAACTCCTCTGTCATTTAGATCTGCCATCAATAGAGCATTTCTATCTGTGTGTTTTGTACATGTTAATTAGCTTGTTTTTACACACAGTAGTAACAACTGAATTAGTGTTACGTTTTTACAGACAGGACAACTGAACAAAAATACATTGATGACATCGCTCTTCAGAGCACCTGTAATTTTTATCCATTCATTGGATTCCAGTCGCAGCTCTGATTATAATCCAGATGTCTCAAGTCACCAGGGAATTATAACTTTTAAAAGTATGGTTTAAATGACTTAATAGAATACATGACCTCCACCGCAGAGTATATTCTGAAACTCCCTTCTTCTACTCACTTTCCTAGAGTCCTTGCAGCATCCTTAAATTTACAATTGACAGCAGGGGTCCTACCATTTATAATTCCATAAACTAGGGTGTTCATTCCCTGGGACCATTCATAGAAAACAATAAAAGCAAGCTTTGAACATGTAGAGAAAATACCCTGTTAATGGATACCCAAGGATTCAATTATATTAAATGTATTGAAAAAATTCCAGAAGATTAGAGATGCCAGTATTTATCCTGGCATGCCTAAGTATCTAGTGCTATACTTTAACAATCTTGTTTTAAAGCCATCTGCCCTCTGTGTATAACAGAGTTATTTGGAGTTTACCTGCTTGATCTTGTACTTTCAGCACAATAAAGCTATCAAAATGAAACAAGTTCCATAATGTGATGACCAGGACGTCAACATGACACCCACACTGGTGCTGAACAGTCTCCATACGTACTACACAAATATTTGCTACCTGGCACATCAGTGCATCTGGCAGAAGTGGAAGGTTGCCATCATCGACCAGGACCACAAACATAGAACATCTTTTGGGTATTTAGTAACAACATTTAGAAAGCAGAAATACACTGGGTTCAGGAATCCTGCTGTCTGTTGTAATCTTCATATTGGTATTCCTCACTACAGGCAAGTAAAATATTTTCTCAACCAAGTAATATATTTTCTGCACTGGTGTCCAGGTTCAAGCAAAAAGCTAGATTTGTCTTCCTTACTGATAGACTGATAATCTTCTAAGCCAGTATTTAACCTGCAATATGGTTTTTCTATCTTTTCAGATTTAAATCATGGTATTTTATGAATACAGGTTAACTCTACAGTCCACAGGCAGTTTATCTCAAGGATAAAACTCCAAGACTCATGTCTGAGAATACTGCAGGTTTCCCAACCGAATTTAACGGCATACTGTAAACTCTATACCGCTCTGCAGCAAAGTAACATAATCACAACTCTGTCCCTAGGTCTTCAAAAAGAACACAGTGTATTTAAGCTCACTGAAGAGCTTAGGAATCAGATGGTAATTTCCACAAGAACCCTTTAGCAGTGATTGCTGTAGCATAGCTGCATTTACAATAGCTCTGAATAACTAGATGATACATTTTAAATTTCACAGTCTGCATGGAAATTTCTCTTCTCCAAAACATGCATGTGTGAAAATAGAAAAATGTAAAGAAAGGAAAACTTTTGCTTCAGGCTTCCTCTTGGGTAAGGTGTGTCAATATTGAGATTTATCTAGTAATATCTATTTTTATCTGCAGTTTGGTTACTCTGCCTTCAATCTCAGGCCATTCCAAATGTCAAGAATAGCAAAAGAAAAATAATAAATATTATTTACTGGTAGATTTTGAACACTATGTATAAAGCAGTGCACTTCTCAGAATGCTTAAGCACTGCACAACCTCAGCACTGCACACTCCTTCAGATTTCTTAGTACCAGCTGGTGCAGAGATAGATGGAGGCTATTTTGTTTCCTCTACTCAGAGACTCTGACAGCCCTTGCTTTCTGGCTTAAAATTACTACACTGTTCCAGACAGAAAGGCCGTTTCAAACCATTTAGGCACCTATCCTCAGCTGACCCAAGAACCTCTGAGATGTTCCAAGTCTTGAACAGACACCAGTGTCATGACAGGTACACAAGAATGTACTTCTATCTATAACTAAAGAAAACCAAAAAAAAAAAAAACAAAACAAACTATACTCCTTTTCCTTTTTTTTCTTTTTTTTTTAATTAGGA
The DNA here is from genome assembly GCA_013397935.1 of Dasyornis broadbenti. Taxonomy (NCBI): domain Eukaryota; kingdom Metazoa; phylum Chordata; class Aves; order Passeriformes; family Dasyornithidae; genus Dasyornis; species Dasyornis broadbenti. Next base: position 1,043,436 of record VZRN01000486.1, on the reverse strand, counting down.
AGGGAAAAACATTTTGCATCAAAAACCCGAAGAATTAGCAAACTTCCATAAAAATTCAAAGGTTAAACTACATACATAGTCTCTAGAAATAAAACCACTTGTTAACTTCCATTATGATGCCATTTCTATTAAAATGTATTACCCGAGTCATTGAAAAGGTATTCTGTAACAGTATTATACTGAAACAGTCAAAGCAAATACAAATATTTATTCACAAGGAAGAGAAATATTGGACAGAACTAAAAGTAATAACTGCATCTGTGTAAAATTTTTATAGTTTTAGGGGTTTGTGTGTATGTCTAAAAGTGGCAATATATTTATATTCATTGAAACATCTATGAGCGCTTTGAAAAAGTTTGAATAAATACGGCTAAACTTACCTGCTGAACAAAAAATTACTATCTAAATTTTGACCCAAAGTAGGAAAAGCCCAGGAAATTTCCAAAGGGTTAAAAGTACTAAAAAATCCTGGTTTCTTTGCATTTCTCCAGAGTGCTTTAAACAGTAGGCCAGCAAATCCAGAAGCAATGTTTTCATTGATAAAGAAAGAGAATTGCAGCAATATACTAAGCAATTCCAATCCCTTCACTCAGCATAAATTTACCATCAGTAAAGGGAGAGTAAATCTACAACCCACAGGTACTTGGAAATTTACCATTACAATGAAAACCATTTTCTCTGCTATCCCATAGCTGAGTATGGGTAACTGCAGATGTACGGCAGGAAGGCAAAAGGGACCCACAGAGGGTAGAAGGGGTAGTTTGCATTTCCCCTCTTTATAACAGCTTTCCTTCTGCATTGTATCACTAAAAGCCTGAAGCACATCAGCTACTGTGCTTCCAAACGACAATCATTTTGCATTAGTCACAAGAGTTTTCATTAACAAAGTATTAATTTTACAGAAGCAAGCAACAAAAGTTAGGAAATGTCAAATTAAGTACCCTATGGAAAAAGAATGTGTTCTGGTGAAACATTATATTGCAGTCTTCAATGGCATGATCCTCTACTAGTTTTTTGCACATGCTGCCTCATTGCATATACAGGATAATGGAGTTCACTTTGTCAACAGCTGCTCAGTGCTTTGTTTTCCCCTCAGTCTTCAGTCTACAGCCTCATGCTTTATTCAATATAGTCAATTCTTCAAAGCTTTGAAAAGAGAATTATTAATTCCCTCATAGAATTTTCCCTTGCACCAATTACAGAGTTTCACAAAATACAAAAATATTAATGAATTAATATTCACAAAACCCCAAAGAAGTAGTATTATAGCCCATTTTCCATTGGGGAGTGGACGTACAGAGATTAAACTAAGAAATTTTCATTAATCTTGGATGCCCAAGACGAGGTGACTGCATTATATGTAGTTTAATGGTCAAGGCACATCTTACATTCACCTCAGTTGTAGGCAATAAGACTAAGCAACTCTGAGGTTTCAACCTCTAATAAAAGGAGGAGATGCAAGACACACAACTTCAGAAGGAATATTCCCTGTAAGGGAGGAGTAGTGACCTCTTGAAAGCAAGCCTAGTATACAAGAAGATCTGCTCAGCAAATTCCACAGCAGAGTCTGGTACAGAATCTAATTCTGCAGGAAAATAATTAACCATCATACCATCAATCCTCCAAATGCAATTCCCAGCTCAAAATTTCATCTTCAAAGTTGCTTCATACCACAGCTTCCCTGCTACTCAGCTCTGACACATCCATTGAACTTTTATCACTGAAATAGCATTCCATAAAAAGCCAGTGTGACTGTATACTTAAGAGATTTCATAAAAATATACCAGTACCATAATTTTTGCATTTTTGAATGCCCTTGATTTTTCAAGAGTTAAGAAAATTATTTTTCTGTTATCATTTAGATGTAATTTTCCTAAATTAAAAAAAGGTAAAAAAAAAAATCCCAAAGTGACAATTCTCTACCTGTGGTTCCTGTGAATAACTTGAAAACCATTTTTTTAGACAGCTGTTACCTATACTACTATAAGAAACATGACAGGAATTGGCTGTCAGCATACCACATGTGAGTGCTGTGCCTTAATACAATGGGTTTCCCAGATAGTTGCTGGTAGTGGTTGCCTAGCCTTGTTGTTCCAGGCCTCTCTCTCTTTCTTTTCTTTTGCAAATCTTTACCCCAGTCTCACTAGAAATTCTTTACTGTGAGGGTGGTGAAGCACTGGCACAGGTTGCCCAGAGAAGTTATGGATGTTCCATTCCTGGAAGTGTTCAAGGCCAGGTTGGATGGCAACCTGGACTTGAATCTCAGCAACCTCATCTATGGAAGGTGAACCTTCCCATGGCAGGGAGGTTGGAATGAGATGGTCTTCCAGGCCCTTTTCAACCCAAACCATTCTATGTCTCTCATCTAGCCAAACCATCTTCCTGACCAAATTACAGTCCACCTCATCACCCAGAACTAGGACCGCCTCCTGCTTCAAAAGATTCTCCTTAGACTTACAAAGCCTAAGCAGGATGTTTTAGCTTTTTTTCTTGCTCAAATTCTTCCTCACCACATCAGCCACCATTAGACTTCTTTCCAGAAACTCACCACAACTCCTACCGCTCAATTCATTTTTCATTTCTTGGCCTCAGACTCTCCTGTCTCTGGATCTTTGTCCAGCAGTTTGGTTCTCCCCAGAAAGCCCACTCCTCTACAGATCTCTATTGTCATCCTTTATTCCCAATCCTGCTCCACTGGTTCTTCTATCAATTCTCTCTGCCAAAACCACATGGTCTTCCTGTCCTAAATTTCAAACACAACTTTAACCAGCGGGTGCCTCCTCTTCCCCTTGTCACCAGCTTCTTGTCCCAGACAATTTGTTAAGTCCCTTACTGCCTGCCTGCCTTCAGTTGACAATCTTGCCAGGCACTCATCAAGTCCCACTCAGTTTCCCTCCTTCCCGATCCAGTCCCACTCCTGTCACTGATATATCACCTGCCTTTTGTTCCTTCTACTTTGTCACAGCTTCTTCCTCCACACATCTTAGATGACAGGAGATCACCAGCAGCACACACAACACCGAGTTCTCAGCTGTCAATACAGTGCCTGGCTTCACTCCTGCCTTGAGCAATCCATTTCAAGGAATATCTGCTCCCACCAGGGTTGGCATGTATTTAATTATTCACTGCAGAGGGAGTTTAAACAGTTCATTAACACACAGGAGGTGCTAGCTTATGTAAAATAGACACAAGAGGTCTAGCTTATGTAAAAGAGACAAAGTCATCAGACTTTTAGCTACTCAAAGAAAATTTAAACGCTCTTCCCTGGCTATGATCAAGCTCCATTGTTTCAGGAGAACATTTCTTTACTAAGTGTAACCAGGGAGAGGCTTGTTGCCTTTTTCTTCCTTTTCCCTTTTCATTGGTTTTGGTTTGGTTTGGGTTGGTTTTTTTTTGGTTTTTTTTTTGTTTTGTTTGTTTGTTTGTTTTTTGTTTGTTTGTTGGTTTGGTTTGTTTACAAGTTACCAATAAGTACACAAGAAAATTACATCAAAATTCTTAATTATGTGATTTTTTTTTTTCTTCCCTGTCTTTGAGCTCAATAACATCTGACCTCTTCTGGATGATATAAAATAATTATGTCAGACTGAGAAAAAAAAACAAAAAACAAAAAACAAAAAACCAACCAGAAATAGATGCTACTAATTCTAGTAAGTGATTTTTTTACATCACAAGCACTTGATTATAAGCACTTGGAAGCAGAACTCCATAAGGCAGAGCAGCTTGACAACCTTAATTATTGGAAAGTCCTACCAGCCTCCACAATAACATTTCAAATCATTGTATAAAGACTCCATGGGAACTGCATTATGATCACTGTAACAGAGCAGCTCAACCCTACCTCGATTCCACTAATTTCAGGTTTTCTTATGCAGATTAAAATTATTCTTTAAAAAACCCCTTTTTAAGATTTTTCAACAAAAAGAAATGATGGAATTGTGAATTTACACAGACGAAAGTTAAGTCCAATACTGAATTTCATACTTCTAGAAAAAAACAGGAAGATTTTCTTTTTCTAAATTGTGTTCCTTGATACTATTGTACCAAGAAATTGTAAAGATATTTAGAAACTGTTCCAAGCATATGATAATAAATAAGAGAACTAAAACTAGGAGCTGAAAATAAGCAATATATTTGATGCAAGAGGATACAGAGGCAGTGCCTTTGCAATACTGAGGAACCTGTCCTCCTGTCCAAGAGTAATGGCATATATCAGCTCCACCTTTAAAACAGTTTCATCTAATTTGGACGCTATTATTTTTGAAAGGGAACTCTGCCATCAGTTACCCATGATAAAAATCTTGAAGTAAAGGTTTTACACTTCAAAGGAAAGTTCCCAATTAGTTTCATGCTAGTTTTCAGTAGCCAAAAAAAAAAAAAAAAAGTCATTTCAATCAAATAAATGTCCAGGCTTGTTCACAGATTTGCATAATACAGCTGCAGGTCAGCATTGCAGTCACTGAGACAGTAACTCAGCAACTAAATATATACCACAGGGCATATAGCACTGTTGTATTATAGTGAAATCTGTGCACTGTAGATTAAAAGTTGGGGGATCTTCCCTCTTTCCTGACTTCTAAGCCAGAATAACACTGACCTGATAGATAATGATTTTGAGTTTTATCTTCACTTATGCATTTTGTGTTTCAACTTCATGTCTAAGGATTTTTTCTTGAATTATGTTTAAAAGTTATGACTTGCATTTGAAAGAAATTGCAGTTAACTGAACTACTAAATTATTGTAAATTGGCAACATTGAAAACAATAAGGATATATAGTTAATAATAGGCGCAGGCAAACCTCAGAGCAGAGCTAGAAACTATTGTGTACAAGTTCGTGAACTATGCTGAAAAAAATTACATCTGTTCTTTCTCAGGCTGCACTGCCTCAAGAAAGGAAACATAGCAACTCTGGCTTGAACGTAAATGGTGGCAATATTTATAGCAGAACATCTTTTTGCTCTATGCTAACAGGGTTCAGCAGAGCCAAGTTTCCTCTCTAAAGTATTTGGCAATAGCACAGCTCACACATTATATAATGCCACAAGCACTTATGTAAGTGCTTTTCCTCAGAAACGCTACATGGGATAATAAGGATCCAAAATCCCATTGTCTAGGTAGATAATGAGAGTCAGAGCAAGTGCATGACTTTTCCTGGGACATTGTTGTGAGTCAGAAGTCAAAATCCACCTCTCTAGACCTTCAGCTTGTAATTTCAACACTGATCTTCCTATCAGGTTAGCACTTGTTCGTGTAAGTAAAAAGACAACACTTTGGGGAAAAAAACAGAGTCAATTTTCCCAAAGTATTTTATTTTGTGGAAAGAGGAAAAGGGGTACTATAGCAAAGCCCTGGTATTTTCTTAATACTCAAAGAGTGATTGCCAACCAAATTAGGTCTAAACGCTAATCTACTGACTACACTGAGATCATAAAGTGTCAAAGTCAATGGTAAATTAATTAATTAAGCTACAGTCAGACAACTGGAAGACCAACTTAAGAAGCTGACACAGTTCTTCTCTCCTCTTGCATTATACAAATTCAACTAAGAGCTGACTACACTTTGAAAAAGCCATGTCCTACGAATGAACTCTATTCATCTGTTATTTTTACACGCACATCTTTGCCCCAGGATGGTTAACCTATTTTTCTTCGTTCAGAAAGAATTAGCAAATTGTTTGAAAACACAGCACAATATCTCAACATACAAAGTTGACATCCCAGTATATTTACACAAAACATTTGATGGAGAACTTACATTTTCCGAAGGTCTTAATTGTAGAGTATGCAACATACATAAACCCAACCCTCAGCATCCTGATACACATTATTTTCTGTCAAGGGATCCATATGAGGAACTCCACTCCCTTAGAAAAAGCATTCCTCAACTGGATTCACTAGATCTTATTTGGTTTCACTATCAAAGCACATTCATAAAAATAACTTCATCTCTCCACTGTCCTAACTTTTGTAAAAAGTATCAGTTGCTACATTCTTTTAAGAGTTGCAGAAAATGGCAGCTACAACATGACACTGCACTCAAAATGAGAACAATGAATTGTAGTATTTCCAAACTTATATCCTTTGAAGTTATTTTTGTAAATAGCTAAATGAATTAAGACAAACAGTTTAAGACAGAAAGACAGCTTTCATGAAAAATATTCACTTATTGGTAACTGGCTGATTTATTCTTTATGAACTGTTTCAATTTTCATAAAAGCTTCATTGCTTTATTGACAGTGCTACTATAATTACTGAGTAGGTAGCAAAACCACAAATATTTTTATGATAGTTCACCAGCTCTTAATCTAGTCTTGAAAAACATCTGTTCATGAAAATATGTGAGTGCATGTAAGAGCAAAATTAATTTGCTGAATCCTTGCTCCTTCTTAGTGTCAAACCAGAGCTGTACCACTGAAATAGGCTTAATAACCATTCGTTAAAATCTAGCTCTAAAACACTTTAAGACTGTAATACAGTGTCAATTCTCTCTACACTGAAAATATTATTTATTTTTAGTAGATTGGTATTTTGTATGGAACACTCAGTATATGCATTGACACCACATGTTAAGAAAAATCAATCTCTGCAGACAGCATTGTGCCTCTTGCTGTATAGAAGTACACGTGACAGCCCTGAGAATCAACAGCTGAGACACAAACCGTAAATAATAGGCTGAGCTGATAATTACTAATTAGAGGCCAGGACATGCCTACACAGAGACATAACCTGTACCAAAATTCAACTTCAGCAACTCAACTCAGCAATTCAAAGAAATCCAATGTCTTTAAATAAAACCTTTTCATTGATTAGATTTCTCACTAATTCAGTCCACAATAAGTTGTTTTTTCCAGTATATCTAGTTACAATTCTCATAGAACTAGTTATTTAAAATAATTGTAAAATGCTAAGATGATCAGAAAGACCACAAGTCATAGAATCATAGACTACTCTGAGTTGGAAGGGACCCATGAGGATCATTGAATCCAACTTCCTGCCCTGCACAGCATCAACCCCAAGAATCATACCCTCTGCCCAAGCGTATTGTCCAAACTCTGTCAGGCTTGGTGCTGTGACCACTTCCCTGGGGAGCACGGTCCAGTGTCCAAACACCCTCTGGGTGACGAATCTTTCTCTAATATCCAACCTAAACCTCCCCAGACACAACTTCAGGCCATTCTCTCGGGTCCTGTCACTGGTCACCACAGAGAAGAGATCAATGTTTGCCCCTCCTCTTCCCCTCATGAGGAAGTTGTAGACTTCAATGAGGTCTCCCCTCAGTCTCCTCTTCTCCAGGCTGAACACACCAAGTGACCTCAGCCACTCCTCGTACAGCTTCCCCTCAAGGCCCTTCACCATCTTTCATGCCCTCCTAGATGTGAGACAGTTTTTTGAAAAACTCAAAACACTTCCTCGTTAAAGAATCTTTTCTTAGCTTCTTGTGCCAAGTCACTGGGGGTGATTTTACAGAAGCTTACAGCACAATTCTTTTCTTCCTATTTTCACCTTTTCTTTGCCATAAAGAACAGTTCAGGTGTTTGCAACACCAAGAATACCAAAAGAAATTCATCCTAAAGTGTTGCTCTGCTTCATTACAGAACAAATGGGAGATCCTTTCACAAAGAAGTTATATAAATCAGTGATAAGAAGCAGCTAGCACAGTAACTTGTAAAATATTTCAATTCTATTTAATCACTGAGTATTTTAATTATATTTAATTATGACATGTCAGTAGCTCTATATATTACACTGTACACAATCTTAATAAAATATGGACCTTTTAAGCCCACAAATCCTATGTACCTAAGTTACACATTCCAAAATTTTTGTAGAAAGTTTTAATTTACATACAATAGTGTTGTTAACTTATGAACATTCACAGGTATTCTAAACATCACAATTATGCAATTTGGAACCCATTTCTTTTTTCTGTATTTTCATCTTAGTAAATTTTTAAACCCCTATTCCACTACTGAAATGAACACATATTAGATTAGTCATATATCAAAGCCACACTTTCCAGACCTTCAGTGTGTTGTTTTGCAAAACAGTATTTAAAAAAAACAGTTTAAGCACCTTAAGTTTTACTTCTGGGAGATGGAATGTAAGCCAGACTTTATTATAAAACTTTCATTAACTGTATTTTTTCTTTAGAAGAACAACTGTACAAATATTTTTATGCAACTTACCAAATATCTTTCTGAAGAGACACTGACTAAAATCAGATCATCTCCAACACGCACTTTTTCTCCTTCTGATCGTTGTTTGGAAGCAGGATGTATGGTCCACCAACAAGCCTCACCTAATATCAATATTGAGTAATAGCCAAGAAAGAAACAAGAAAGAAAAGGCCCAATGTTACTGATTTTACTGTCACACTTGTTTCAGTCTTAGAAGTTCTGATCCAGTTTTCAGTTGGTTAAACCAAGTGTCCATGTGTTTTCAATAACTAGTGTAATTCCTGCCTCACCTTGTCGGAAAGTCAGCTCTAAATAATGCACATAAGCAAAAGACTAAGATCTCTGGAACAGTGATTCCAGAGTTGAATAAGATGATGGCTGTCTCTGTTCTCTAGGCAACATGGTCCAGGCCACTTTTGCTAAAGTGATTCCCTGTCATCTTCATTACAGATTGTGGAAAAGATTGACAAATTCTGTTCCCATGATAAACCTTGTTTTAAGATGTGCTTCTTTTAATGAAAACCATGTTTTTCGGAAAAGAACTCAGATCTTGGAACTGTTCAATTGTTGCAGTTATTACTCTTACTACTCCTAGCTAAAGCAAGGCTTTAAAAAACAAGCAAACTTACATCTAAGAATTCTGCCAAACTGATGACATTGTAAGAAGTATTATCAATTTTAAAAAATAAAATAAATCCAAGTCATGAATGCCTAACTAAAGTTTTAATAGAGTCTTTTTCAGTGGAAGGCTTCTACAGGAAATAAAACTTGGGATATAATCTATATTTAAGTATCAATATACATGTTTATATCCCATAGGAAAGAAATTATATAATGTATATGAAAACATAAAGATACAGAATATTTAAACACAGAAATATTGTTAGGTTTCTTTAGCTCTTAAAATAGCCTTATAATTTAAAAGATTTATATGTATTTGTAGGTCCCTTCTGATTTTTAGACTGAAAGTATTCTTTATTACATAATTTTTTAAACTAGCGTTTACCTGTTGTGTCCTCTTGCAATCCTACATCAAATGCCAGCTTATCCATTGACGATCGAGATGTAGAGAGACAGCATAGATACTACCAAAAGAAAAAAGCATACATTACTTGTTCTGCTCGCTTCTGATAATCCACTGAAATATAAAAAGCCATCAACCTACTAACACAGGATTAAATATTCTTAGATCATCCCCACTAGTTATTACCAAGAACATGTATGCCTGATAAACTGAAAGACGCTCAAGGAGACTTGACAAAAATGTATGTTCTAAAATAACCTCTCAGTCTACCCAGGTTGTCTTTTCACCGAGATGGGAACAATAAGAGTGGAAATAAAGGAGTTAGTTACTTGAGGTAAGGAGTTTGGAACCTGCATAATTCATCAGGGAATTTCCAAATAGGACTTCTGTCCAAAATACGTGTAATAAGGAATCTCCTTTTCCTCTCAGTCTCCAGCATATGCTCAGGTTGACAGCAAGATGCCAGCTGTAGATTCAGTCACAGCTTATACAATATGGAATATCCAAGGGGAAAGAAATGAGAATTCAACAGCTCAGACTGACGAACAGAGGATTGAGCACTACGGGTGCCAGACTTAGTTTTGGCACTTACCCAGATACAACCAGCTTGGTTTCGTATTTCCAAGCACCTGCCCTTCACAAAGGTTTCTAGGAACCTGCCCCTAGTAAAATGCCTCTGATGTGAGCAATTCTTCAGGTATCAGTAAATGGCAATACTCCAGGCACTTTCAAACACAGCTTTTATACAAAGAAATCATTGCTGCTCCCAACTCTTGTAACATGGTTACATACCATGCCACTGTAGGAATGGCGCAGCAGGATTGCATGCCCGTAGAGCAGTGTTCGATGTCCACCACCTTGTGCAGACTGAAAGACAAAGAGAAATTATATACTGGTATGTTCTAATACAATGGAGCCTTTTCATAAAGAAAGGATGAGAGGAAACTGTGTACTTTGAGCCATCCCCTATTTGGCAAAAAATAGACTCTAGAAACTCAAATCCTCCTTCCTTGTGCTGAACGCAGGAAGCCTCTAAGAAGAGCAGCTTTGATGTGTGTCATGCTACCCTCTACACACACACCTATTGTTAAATGTCTTCATATTAACCCCTTTTCCAAAAAATTTATATAATTTTCCATGTAGATGGTATGCAGAGAGAGATTTTGGAATATTCTTATTTTACCAGAGAGTATTCATCAACCACATTGAAGATCATCAACCTGCAAACTGCTTGCCCCACATTGCTTTAATACTATCAGACAGAATTCTTTATCTGCTAGCACAGGTAAATGTTCAAAGACATCCAAGCCAACTCAACATTATTTGGGTGTTCTGAAAATTCAGAAATGTTGTCCAAGTAATTGCTCCTCTTGAGAAACACAGCATAAACCTCGAGTAAAAGAAAATTAAAGTAATAAAATTGACTTTTATTCCAAGAAACTACAACCATTTTCCCCCAATATCTTCATTACGGTTTCTATTTCACAATAAACAGTTTAACCACTCGTGAAAGAATAAATAAGTCTTGTTAAAGCATGAACAACCCTTCAACTTCTGCTAAAGATTTATGTATTCCTTATGCTAAAATGCAGATGACTGCTAGTGAACAGGAGCAGAGACTGTCTGACAAGACACTGTCAAGAGCATAAGTTCATACTTCTCTGACGGAATAACTCATGGAACATTATGCACAGCACACTCTCCAAGAAGCATTGATAAATAAATACTTTATGAGTCTATAAATGTGACAACTCCATAAGCAGAATTATTATTTTACATAGGAATCCTGATTTAATCTCTTATTTATAGTATTTATACCCTTTCTTTTACCGCAGTAGACTGACCTTCTGTTTGACTGGAACATCAGATTCATTATAAATAAATTGGAAAAAACCATACTATCTTAAATCTCTGGCAGCGACATTTCAATGCTGAAGATCAATTTAACTGAATGGCTATGGTGGCAACATGCAATTATTTCCCCTCCATGTTTATTTATTGTCTGTCCTTCTTTATCTTTTATGTATTAGCATTTATTGATCTTTGAATTATTTCATCAAGGGAAAAAAAAGAGGGATAGCTGGCGAAACAGCAAGCACTTCAAAAATAATAATTTTAGCACTTTTAAGAAACTGCCAACAGTTTCTGGCTTTTATGTTTGTTGAGGAAAAAAGCAGCTTGATGGACACAAGGTATATTTTGACCTTCAATAAACTGCATAGCAGTCAAAATGCAGCGAGGCACATTCAAAAAATCCTTCCTTAAGACTGAATGACATGAATTTTTATTAAGAAATAATAAAAGTCATGGAGTTTGTCACAGGCACAGTCTTGACATAAAGATATGAAGACTTAGCTCTGAACTACCATTAGCACCACCACCTTTTCCAAAGGCACAAGGAAACAATAAGACATTTGATAATGTCAGGCACAATGTGCCAAAGATGAACGCTGAATATCTGCTGCTCATCACACTGGAGAAGAAGGAACAAACTGTTGTGAACACAGTTCCTTACCAGCATTTCAGATTTACCTGCAAACTTCATTGACAGCAGACACAGGTACCCAACTAACAAAGTCAGTAATACGAATAAAATTTCAAAATTTCACCAGTAATTTTATCAAAAGTATTCTATGTTGCTACTCATAAATTCAATATCTAACATAAAGATTTGATTGCCTGTTGCACAAAGATGAGAACAGCATGACCAACAAAATCACAGCAATATTAGCTCGCCCTTAGTCTGGCCATATTGATTTGTCTGTCTAGCACCTATTTTGTTAAATTCTCACTTGTAGCTGAACAGGAAAAATGTTGGCTCTAAAAAACTTCGATCACTTTTGTGAAAAATGGAAGAGCGGGTTTTTAGATGTTTTTTTCCAAGAGGATTAAAGCAATTCTTTTTAATTAGTATTACTTAGTCCATTAGAAGAATGAGAGCAAGTTTGCGGTTTGTTTCTTAGGTGGAAAACAGAGTTGTAAAAAACATTTTAAGTATTTTCCACTTAAAGATTTCTGAGAGGCAATCATAATCAAACCATTATTTTGGGGACTAAGTGAAAAGATGAAACAGAAAAATACAGAAAAGGCTAGAAAAGAAAGCTGGCTCTATGAAACTATCTTCCATTTTGGAGCTTGTCTTCCAGGACATGTACATACCTGAAAGTTCATTTCCTGTTTTAATGGCTCATTTCATAACTAAATACTCAGCATTTATGTTTATGCCACAAACTGCATAGTTGGACTATGATTTTCTACTGAAATAATCTTTGATTTTTAAAATTATCCAATCCATTTCCAGCAGAAAACTGTAAACTTTCCACATTTAAAAAAATTAAAATAAATTTATAAGGTAACAATTGGACTTCTGTAGATGCAACATCCAAGATGAGATCTGCCACTGAAGTTCTACCACATTTCTTGTAATAATGCAATAATAACATTTCAGAAGACTCTGCAAGTAAGACTACTTGGAAGCCACAGTGCTGACTAATTCAATACATAATGCCCACAGATTTTTGCACAAATATATGAATGGCATTATAATGCACGGCAGTTGCTAATAAGTACATTATTTATCATGAGTCTTATTTTCTTTATACTTCTAATTTCCAATTTTTGAAGTAATTTCCAAGTTGAACAATACATTCCTCAAATAAAATCAGGCTGAACAAAAATACATTTGTTTTCAAAGAAGATATTATACACTGAGCTTCTAGAAGCTATGCCATTTGGGAGTATCAATTATATTAACACAAAACTCTTCTCATTCTATTCCCCAAGAATTTGGGTTTTAGAATAAGACTTAAAAAGCCTTCAGAACTGGCAAACACTAAAGATAATAATTTGAGCTTGAAAGCATAGGAGACAAATTCACATTGGTTGTGAAAACATTATGTACAGTGCCCATCCCTAATCCAATATTTCTGCAGCTGGAATATAAGATTAATTTGGAGTCATCTCATTACCAAAAAGTCATTTCTAAAGAGAAGGCAATTTAGAAAATAACAACAAAAATTAGCATTCAAAAAATATAAACTTCTTTCAAGTTCAATACATTGAAAGAGCAGGCAATGGGAATAGATTATTAAGATGTGAGCTCTTTAATTTGATGTAAAGAGTGTTCTTATAAACCAAAATAAAGAAAAATAAGCCAAAATTGGGAAATATCTTCTCCATGTCTTCGTAATAGAAAGGGGATCAAAATGCCAAAAAGTACTCAAAAACTACAACCTAGAAACCATCTAGTAAAATCTGTAAGGATAGAATAAAAAGTTATCTCTTTTACTATGAATACCAACCCTGCAGTAAGATATGTTATACCCGATTCGACAAACCCTTTGTATCAGTACAATTTTGCATACATGTGACTGTCACAGGTACAGACATGAATTCACCTCACAGACCAAAAGATTCACACAACGGCACCTGCAATGCTGTGCCTATGGCTGCACTGCTACACGCCTGGACACATGAGAAGCTGCAAGAAATCAATCATGGTCACATTGAATATGTGTTTTGGAACCATTTGTGCTTCTGAGAACCTCACAATGAGACCTTTCAGAGGCTGGTGAATAACCTTGTGGCATCCATGATTTTGAGTCAACCATTACCATTTCATTCTTTTAATAATAACAGCCCTATTTCTACTAGAAAAAAAATATTTCTTAGACCAATGAGAACTCTACTGCAAGCAAATGCTGATTATTTTTTTTTTGCTGACTTTTCTTCACAGGTCTACACCAATCTTCAAATGTGTGAGAAAAGAGAAAAAGTTCTGAGCTTCAGGGAGGTACCAGAGAAAGACAACCATGTGAAAGCATTTAAAAGTATTTAAACAAGACAGTTATTTCAGAGCTTTGCATGTGTATAGAAAAAACTTCTGTAATGTCATTATTCAGTAATCTAATGCTTGAGAAAGCCCTACAGCCATTACATTTAGCACATGGCTGTTCAAACAAGTCTACTCACCCACAAAAGTAATTTAAAAATACTGAACACGTCACATGGGAACTGATTCATACTCCAGAAACACTCATACAAGATAACACAGTGAGTTTTTAAGAACAACTTTTCCTGCTTCATTCCATGATGGCTCCATATCAGTAGAATGGAATTACTGATGTGCTCTCGGGAAAATGACAGTACAAAGACTAAAATGTTAAAAAAAATAGCTTTGCTAGAATTAAAAAAAAAAAAATTAAAATATCAAATGAAACAATAAACAACATCAGTAAGTCCTTCAAAAATGCAGTCCATATAACTTACATCAATGGTAAAGCATGACCTAATCGCAGTCAGTTGCTCAGCCTTGTATTTCCTCTGTGCCCCAGATCCAGCCCTAACAGTCTAGATGGAACTTATGACCAATCAATATTGCTTTTAATGGGTTTCTAAAAAAATACTACACAACTGCTTTCATGGCACTGAATATGGTAAAGTGACTGCAAAATAAAAGAAGCAACATCCTCGCCATTTTTCTTCACAAGTGTTTTTCAGGGTAACTACTGCAAGATACCATTAAAAATTCCAAATATGACTATCAGTGGTTATTTCATATATACACTGGAGGAAAACAATGTCCTTTAAAGCACTGAGAACTCACACTTCATTAAAATGGAACACACTAATGATGGCCATCTTGAACTTAAATCCGATGCTGGAGACAACAGCATGTTAAACATACGACACCTATACTTCCACAAAAACACTTGCAAATATAAATACAAAAGGCATTGCGTTCTCCATCACAAGGATTTCCAAGTTTCATGAAATTCAGGAGTTTATACTGTTAGAAAACCAAAAAGTTATGAAAAAGAAATTCTATTTCTAAATCTAGACACTTAGACTAAATGCATAAGCGGAAATATAGAATTAGACACAGAGTAGCCTACAGTCACCTGTTTTGAACCCTTTTAAATGTAAACTCACAACCACCACAGAAATACACCAAGCAGGATATTGCACTCACCAGTGACTGAAATGCTAAAGCATTATATATACATAAAAATGGAAATGTTCTTCCAGTGATGAAATCTTCTCCAAGCCCCTTCTCTGGGACCCACATTGCAGCTGTCAATTTTTTCACTCAAGAGAATTCATTACATTTTGAAATTCTAGGTTTGATCCATTAGGAAGAGAAATCAAATAGGAAATCTGAGTCTGACCACATGTATTGGCTTGAAAAAAATCAACTGGCATGTATTGCGAGTAAAAGTGTATTTAGGTCCTGGACTATGCTGTTCCCAGTCTGAAACAATCTGTGTCAAGATTCGAGATGTAAGGCTATTGGCATCAATGCTGATGAAAGCTTTTAAACCAGAGGTCTAATATAAGTATTTATTCTGAGCTAGTTATTGAAAAACAAACAGTGAATGCACAAGAAACGTGCTTTGTTTATATAAAATTCTTTCTGACTTCCTTCATTTAAGCAAATTAAAGGTTTCCATTTAATTAATCCACAAGACAAAATGAAAATTATTAAAAGGATGTGGAATAAATGCAGATCTTGAAAACTTTTGAATCCTCACTCAGGAGAATGAAAACCCCATGATGGCAGAATTAGCCATAAAGAGGAAGAAATCAGGAAAAGACTAAAAGGAACCGGGAGAAATAGGAGGGAAGGATGCCCCACAATTTAAACCATCTTACTGTGCTTCTACAGATAAATATTTGCATGATGCTACAACCATTTCTGTAGAGATGATTCTCAAAATATTTCAATAGCAGTGTAAAAACTACTCACCTATTGATTCCATTATTAATGTGCAATTTCTTAATCTGTTCTAGACCAATGCTGATGGAGGCTGGTATTTATCTAAAATCAGCAATGATGTAGTTCTACAAGCTGCCTAGAATAGGGGGCCACCACAGGGAAGTGTTCAATGAGACCTCTTGCTCCCCACAGTTATATACTGTCTAAACTTTTTCACACTGAACACAACTTCAGATGACTAATGAGAGCTTCTTTCCGATACCAGGCCACAGCCAGCTGGAAAATACAGGAAGGCTTGTTCTCTTAATAGCACCATGACCAATTACAGTTTATGAAAAGCTAAGAAAAAAAAAATTCTTGATAGGGTGGCTTGACTTTGGCTAGATGCCAGGTGCTCCCCAAGCTGCTCTATCACTCCCTCATCTCAGCTGGACAGGACAGAGAAAGTAGGATGGAAAACAAGGAGAAATAAGGCAGTTTACTAAAGCGGAAGTGAAAGGTCATGCATGCACACAAGCAAAGGAAAAGAACAGAGATTTTATTTGCTGCTCCCCATCATCAGGAAATGTCTGGCCACTCCCAGGAAGCAGGGCTTCTGCAAGCATCATTGTCGCTCCAGAAGGCAAATGTTGTAAATAACAAACGTCTCCACTTTCGCCTTTTCTCAGCTTTTCTATCTGAGCTGAGATTATATGGTATGGAATATTATATGGTAGATTTGGGTCAGCTGTCCTGGATATGTCCCATCCCAAGATCTTGCCCACCTCCAGCCTACTGATGAGAGGTGGAATGTTGGAGAGACATGACTGATGCTGTGCCAGCACTGCTCAGCAATAGCCAAAACACTGGTGTGTTACTGACACCAATGCAAAGCACAGCTCTGTCAGCGCTGCTCTGGCGAAAACAAACCCCATCTCAGTCAGACCTAATACACTTGATGACAAAACACAAACTCAGGTTCACTTAACTTAAGACAACGAAATAGCCAGTGGACAGAAAAACCTCTTGGTTTTTCAGCTCACCTAAAATCTCAGATTCTACTTGTGGTTACACAGGGAGCCTAGGATATCCACGGCTCTAAGTCTGCCAGTTCAGTTCTGTGAGATGAATGCCAACTAAAGAGTCCAGAAAACCCAAGCAGTGGTGAAAACAGAGTATAGAAACAGGCTGAATCACTGCAGAACTTGTGAAGTAACCCTGGAACAAAGCTAGAAGGCTTGTGAGACAGGATTAGTCAGGCACAACGAAACAACTGACTCTTGGAATACTAATGCTGGGAAAGTAAGTATTCAGCAACAACAGAGAACTTGAAAATGCTGCAAGCAGTAAAGACTACAAAGTTACAGATAGTAAGCCAAGAAGTTTTGCATGTTCTTCTTGCTCATAGAAGTTATGCATTTTCTTTTAAAATCTTGATGCAAAACAGACAGAATTTCCGTTACGAAGTAAAGCATCTAGGCCCAGAACCCTTGAATTCTTCTACCAAAGAAAACATAAATGCTAACCCTTCTGAAATTACTGTACTCTTGGGTTGCCATTTTTAGTGGTTGGCACCAAAACCACAGCATTTAGTTGCTTAAAATTTAAAGATGCGAAGTAAATCAATTCACTGACATGAGGCACTGAGCTAATATTCCTTCACTCTGCTTGTATCACGTAAGAGCGATACCAAAGGACGAATTCAAACAGTCTAAAATCTCTTTGTTTGTCTCGCTGTAGCCTACACGCCATGATACATTAAAATAACAAACAGGAAGTTGAATCTCTCAAGACATTATCTATGCTATACATACTTTACTTTTAAATCACTATTGACTTCCCATGAAATTCATTACAAAACAGTAAATGCTGAAAAAATTCAGGCATGGAGATTACTTTGATTGATGACTTCTGGTGCCTACTTCCAGAAAATGATGGCCCCTGCGACAAAAAAGAAAAAAGAAAAAGCAAGAAAAAAGAAAAGGAGAACAGAAACAAAACAAACATCTTTTATTAACTTGATCAGCAGTTACCTCCTATTTTGTGCCAAGACAAAAAAAAAAAAAAAAACCAGAAAAAAAATTAAAAAACACCAGAAAAAATAGTTTAGCTAAACGATAGGCTTCCTAAAGATGGCTTGAATTAAAAGCTGCATCACAACGTGTAATTATGATTGATATAAATATCACATAAAAATCTGAATTGAATAAATCAGTTGGCCAAAAAAAAAACAGGTCTTATTCAGTTGAGAATACAGAAATATTTTAATATCTACATTAAAAAGATTGCAATCATTAGTAATGATGACAAATATTTGTGCCAGCACCATGCTAAATGATCCCAATTTTGCTAATATTGACCTGTTGGAAGGCAGAATTAGAAACACTTCAAATATACCTCATGATTAATATTTCCGACACTACACTTATGTTATCACTTTCCTAGCAAGGGGAAGCTTCACAACAATGAAAAGCAGATACAGCAGTAAAAATAAATCAAAGATAAATAATATTGATCATCTGTTTCCAGCTTTATATGTAAAACAAACATTTATATTTATGGCTGAGGCAATACTTCCATTACAAATGCCTACTTTCAAGCACTTCCAGTGTTTTGGAAAGAAAATTGCCCAGGAGGATAAAATTTATTGATTTCTCCTTTAGCTTAGTGAGGATTTCTCTCCCCCCATACTCCTCCTCCTCCTTATCTGCATAGGACATAGAAGAAATAATAAATATCTTCCTGGTTATTTTAGAACTAAGTAAGTGGAGGAGGGAGGCATTTTTCACAGGTTAAGGATCGTGACTAAGCTTTTTCTGTTGTTGTATGATACAAGGGATGTGAATCATCCTTGTCACTTGAGAAAGAAACTCACAGACAAAGAATAAGACAGCCGAGTGGGAAGAAAAGATGGATCAGCAGAGGAATCATGCTAAGAAAACTCCTCTGACATCATTAAATTCAGCCCTTAAAATAGAACTGCTTATCTAGCTGAGAATTGCTCACTTCTGAAGAGTGACAGTGAAACAAGACCATACCATAGAAAAATAAACTCTTAGGGGATGAAAATTAGTCAAGAAATCAGTTTAGAAGCTGACTTGCAAATAGACATTAATAATTAAAGTAGAAAACGGATAAGAAACACATTTTGGTGAAAACTGCAGCTAACTGTTTAAATGTCAGTTATTCAAAATGCTTGGAGGTTCACCAAGTGCTTTGTCATAGTCCTAATAAGGAAAGAAAAAAAAAGTGAAAAGAAAAAAAGCAGCCCCAAGAAACAGAGCTCCAGCAAATGCCGGCTGACCCGAGACGGTGACAGCCCCATCCCAAAGAGCTCCCCACCCACCCCACAGGTGAGACACCAAACTGTCAGAACAGCATTCTTGTGACAGAAGAAACCGTGTGCTGTCCCTGCTTTCCAAAATGCCCAAATGTTTTACCGAAACTTCTGTTATTTATTCATTGTCTCAAGACCATGTATTTACCACATAATGCTGCACTCTCACTGACAGGATTAGTATGAAGTGAAAATTAGAGAAGCCAGACAAAAGTCCTTTCTCCACAGCCTGCCTCTGGTCCTTCATGATCTAAATAAACCATAACCTCAAACCAAACTGGAGCCATTGTGGTCTCTAAGTTCAAATTTTTTAAAAATTCAGTATGTTTTATGTTTGATAAACAAAGTTTGATGCTGATATTAGAAGTTAATAAATAGAATTAATAAAATTAAATTGTAGGAATCCACAGGAAGTATAATATCAAATGTTTAACTTGCTTACCTTCATCATAAATTTCTGTAGATCCATGAGAAGGGGTGGGGAAAAAGAGAAAACATGAAATGAATATTTGCTTTCAGGTGCATAAAAATGGGATTTGTTTCCCCTGAAGAAGTGAATGGGATACACTCACTAGAAACCACATTTAAAAGGAACATTTATAATTGCGATTAACATAATTATAGCTCATTCTGGGAAGCAAAACAGCTACTCAGAACAAAGTTTTATCTTTTTTTTTTTTTTTTTTTGGCAATAGTTTTCTCAGATTATTCTTCACTTTAAATAATATAGCACATGAAATACATAATGGTAAAACACAGTACAGGTAAAAGAGGAGCCATGCCTGACCACCTTAAACAACTTGTTCTGATGAGTTTCTAACTAAGAGCCATGTGAGCTGTTAAACCCTGCACTCAAAGTGCAGTGCTGAAGAGCAACACTGCTACTGTAGCAATATATTGTATGCAAACGAAAAATAAATTTAGAAAATTTAAATATTAGTAAGACTTCATGCACTGGTTTAAAAAAAATATTAAGTGCCACATGGCTGATGCCAGAAGATGATGGAAATTTTTAGGTTAATTTTCATTAAGGTTGCTCAAGAATAAAAAGATAATGATAGTGATTTGCTTTTCTTTGTCAGAGATTTATGGCCACATTTTTCCTTTTGACCACATCTGTTCTTGTTTTGATACCCCAAAGGCTGAAACTGAAGACAGAAGTTTGTCTCTATCCCACATGAAAAGATATTCTAACAGGAGAGCTTCCAAGCAAGGCTGGCTGCTTTCATTTCATACATGCTTTTTTTAAAAAGTATCTGTTCTCAAAGATGTACAAGATGTTCTAGCTAAAAGAAAAAAAACAAAAACCCTATAATCTAATCATCTTAAAATGTTCAAAGACTTCTCCTCTTCTTTTAGGTCAATTTGGTTGTTATCAGAACAGCTTTGTAGTTGTCACTCTGAAATTTCGCTGCTTTTACTGGAATAACCAGAAATCTTTGCTGACCTTTCAACAGTGGGGTGTGTATAAATTCATTAATACACAAACAATTTATGTACATGATTAGTTCAAATGAAGCTTTTCCTATATTTGTCAATACAGACTTTCCCTTGCCAACATGCTGTCAGTTTACCAAGGACATTAGAGCTGTCAAAAAACTTTAGTCTCTTCCAGCTGTCATTTAACTATAAAATTTTATTCTGAGAACTACATAATCCCATTGCTTTTTCCATATTACAAGTGCATTTAAAAACAGTCCTGTGAAACCTTCTGGTTCTCTTCCTGACAATTTATTTAACTTCTTGATTGTTATCTTTTAACTACCTTCAAAGTAAAGCGAATAGTTTATATCTTCCATTGATTACTACGATGATACAGCAACTTCTTGTGCTGGATCCTCTGGAAGACCAAATTTAACAACTCATTCTCTTCAGCTGCTGTATTAAATGAACTATAGCAAATGAGAGAGAAACAGTTGTTATCTCTTTGGATCTGTCATATCATGTTCTTTAGAGTTACCTTGGTTCCTTAATAATTTTAAAGATCATTAACATCATTCTTAGAGCTTGAAAGTGCCATGAACAGACCTCCTCAAGAAAACCTGAAAGACACCAGAGGGTGAGGGAAGTTTGAGCACATACATATCTATCTACTGCTTTAAAACTACCAGGGAAAGAAATACTCTGAAATGTAATTGTTACAAAAATGTTTTCTCTTCATGACAAACACTTAGACCTATGTTAAACCCACAAATGTGAAGTGAATGTCCCTGTGAAACTTCAGGCCAAGCCTGAGAAGTTACATATCATGACCTGTGACGGCCACAGCTGCCAGCACAGAGAGTTCTGGACATTCCTGTCATACTCTTCGGCAAGAACATTCTTCAAGGTTTTTAGACCAAATCTCTTCTTACCTAAAGGAGAATGATTACTTTGAAAAATATTAATTCTCAACTTGGGAAAAAAAAAGGAGAGAAAGAGAATTAAAAAAAAAACCAAAAAACCCAGAAATTATGTACTTTGCGTATGCAACAGGCTGTTACACAAGAAATGTCTTCAGCTCATTCTCTGCAGAGGGAAGAACTTCCTGCTCCTTAACACTTGCTCTCTGTGTCTCAGGATAATAGTGCACATGAATTTCTGGACTAACATTAGCAATTTAGAATGCATATATGAAAATTAAACAGATAGAAGAGACATGTAATTTCAAATTTCCTGAAGTCATTCTAGCTTCCTGTCCTGGTTTAGTCTGGTACAGAGTATATTTTCTTCCCTGTGGCTGGTGCAGTGCTGTGTTTTGAATTCAGGGCAAGAACATTGTTAATAACACACATATTCCAGTTGTTGCTAAGCAGTGTTTACAGTAAGTCAAGGACTTTTCAGGTTCTCCTATCACCCTGCCAGGGAGTAGGCTGGAGGGCACAAGAGACTGGGAGGAGACATAGCCACAACAGCCAACCCGAACTGGCCAAAGGGATATTCCACACCAAATAGAGTCATGCTCTGTATACAAACTGAGGAGAAAGCTGGCCTGGGGCCACTGCTCAGGAACTGGCTGGGCATCAGTTGGTGAGTGGTGAGCAACTGCATCGTGCATCACTTGTTTTGAATATTCTAATTCTTTTTTCATTATAATTAATATTATTTTGTTTTCTGTCCTATTAAGCTGTCCTTATCTCAACATACAAAATTTTACTTTTTTTTTCTCTCAATTCTCACCCTCATCCTACTGGGGTTGGGGAGGCAGTAAGCTTGAGTGGTATTTAATTGCCTGAAGATTTAAACCACATCAATCCTTTCTGAAGCCCAAAATGGGACACAAAGGGTTGAGATGATGACAGATCTGACCGGTGCATGCCATAACAAATTTTTATTCATTTTATTAGTTTATTATTCTGGTCAAAATGCTGATTTATTTGCTCTCAGAGTCCATGGAAATATAGAATCATAAAATGATTTGGGTTGTAGGGGACCTTTAAAGATCATCTAGTCCAACTCACCACAATGAGTAGGAACATCTTCAGCCAGAACAGGTTGCTCTACCCATGCAATCTCACCGTGAATGTTTCCAGGGATGGGGCATCCACCACCTCTTTGGGCAACCTGTTCCACTGTCTCACCACTCTAATCATAAAAAACTTCTTCCTTTTATCTAATATAAAATTACCCTCTTTCAGATTAAAACCACCACCCCCACCCTATCACAACAGGCCTGGCTAAAAAGGCCATCTTTCTTACAGCTGCTGTGCATATTCTCAAAGTTGCATTGTGTAGCATCTTACTTGTGGTATACATTCCATGCTGTGCTGTTTATCACCTCTGGGGGCTGCATTAAGGTCATTATTTTGTTATATTTTGTAACACTGCATTAGGATAGGATAAAATTGAAGGTCGTGAGACTAATGTGGTATTTGTACTCAGCATTGCCACCACCTCCGTATTCCCAGGGCCATCTATCGGAAACTATTAATAATTACACCTTCTATCTTTATTTCCCAGAGAGCCAATCTGTGGGGGAGATACCTTCCATCTTCCCCTTCTCCTCCAGGCTAATTATAATAGCACTTGAGAATTTTTACTATCCTTGGGATGTTCAAACCCGCATGTTTCTATTGCTAGGGCTCCTGAATGTGCTTCAGGTCTTGTTTATGGTTAGAGAACTATTTCAGAATGCCACCCACAGATCTGCCCTGAGGCTAGGTAGTGATGAGTGCCAGGGTGTGTGGGATATTATAGGCAAGTTCCTAGGACAGTACTCATTTCCAACATTCTGCAATTTCACCTCTGGACAATGCAGAATCCTGAAAAACTAGTAAAATATTTGGGAAAAGTATTTTGTCACACTAGCAATTCCAGAAAGACACAAATCACTGCAACATTCTTGGGCCTGACTCGGGTCTACCGAGCTGTGTTCAACATTATTCAGTACCCTCAAGGGGAAGAGACAGTCTCTGGATCTGATGGCAAAATGACAGGCTCTGCAGCTACCCCAGCCCTGGCAACAGGCACTGCAGCTGAACCAAAGAACCAAGGCATGCCAGAATCAGTCTCCTACATACACGAAAAGCAATATTGGAAGCAAAAGTGAGGTCATTCAGTAAGGGATGAAAGAGCGTCTTCTAAGAGGGAGTAGGAGGAAAAACTGGACAAGGCACACTACTCCAAAGCAGGGCCATTATAAGAAGAGGAGGAGGATAAGAGGCAGACACTGATCAGGGAAAAGAATGAGGAAAAACTCACAAACGAGGTGCCAAACACTGGCTCTCTTTCCGTGAGTGAGCTGCAAGATGTGCGAAAAGATTTCAGCTGTTGTCTAGCGTCCAGTTAAGCACATTGACACCTTGCTGCGCTGATGTTGGGAAACTTGGGGGCAGTAGTCTGGAATCAGAGGGTAAGGAAGCCAAACACCTGGGATTCCTGTCTACGTAAGGAAGCACTGACAAAGTGGTTGGGAAAAGGGTACAAATCTTTAGGCTCATGGTGGTGACTTCTGTCAGATGTGAAAGAAAGGAAAATCTTACACATCACCTAGGCAAGTGGACCACCATGGAGAAAGGTGCCCAGTACCTGTAGAAATTAGCTGTGCTGGAGATGAATGAATTGGCTGGCCAACTCCAGCAATATGAAGAAAATCTCCCTTCCTTCCTCATCTAAGCTGTGGGAAACCTGGTCGAGTAACACAGAGATCCTACTCCCCACCTGTACGGACCAATACCTCAGCTGTCAGGAGTAAGCTTTCCTCTGCTCATAAGAGGGGAAAAGAGCAAGAACACACCAGCCTGCTTTTGACCTGCGTGACCACAGAGAGGACACGAAGTGGGCTGGAAAATCTGCCCCAGTCCTAGAGGCACAAGTATGTGAGTTGCAAGGAAAAACAATCACAAATGGGGTTATTCCAGGAAAATTGCTGGTCTAGCTTCCTGTGGGCAGTTCCCTAGAGTAGAAGGGCTGATCTTACTCTTGATTGAAGGGACTTCTGATTCATATTTACAAGAAGTGAGTAGAGAAAACTATTACTAGGACTACAGGGGCCTTTCCTGCAGACAGACGGACGAGAGGGACAACGGGGCTTTACCGGACTGTGTGGATCCAATGGTCTGGCTCATCAGACCCACGGTAGTAAAAGGCTCTAGCAGACACCAAAGCACAGTATGCTGTAATATCATCAATTCCCATTTGTATTTCTGGAGCAGTGGGGATCCCAACACCCCAGAGGCTGGAGGTTTGCAGTGAGCCTGACTAGGAATGAGAGGCAAAAGCACTCCATTGTGACTGGTCCAGAGGCTCCCTGCATCCTTGGCATAGGCTGACTTAGGAGAGGGTATGTCAAGCCCTAAAGGATGTCAGCAGGCTTTCAGTATAGCTGCCTTGGAGAGAGGAAATTAAAAAGCTGAAGATTGAAGAACAGGTGCCAACCACTACCACAATGGTGCACCAGCAGCAGTGTTGCACCAACCAACACTCCCTGACTCCCATCCATAAGCTGATTAGTCAGCTGGAAAGCAAAGAAGTGACCAGCATGACCCACTTCAACAGTTCCATATGGCCAGTGTGAAATTCTAACAGATAGCAGAGACTAACAGAAGATTATCTTGGCCTGTATGAACTCCCACTACCATTGAGTGCGTCCATACTGAACATGCTAGGGCTTCAATATGAACCAGAGGCAAAGGCAGCCAAGCAGTAGCTGCAGCTGACACCACTAATGCATTTTTCTCAATCCCTTTGGCAGCAGACTGCAGGCTGTAATTCGATTTTCTGCTCTATGATCTGTCTTTATCTCAAATCCTGAATTTTATCTTTTTTCACAGTCCTCTCCTCCATCCCATGGGGTGAGGGGAGCGAGTAAGCAGCTGTGTGGTGTTTAATTGCCACGCTAAACCACAACACACCCATTGCTCTTGACAGGTATGCCTTGCCGAACACTAACACCAAAACAAATGGATGAATACAGACACAACAAATATTTGTTGCACCCTTCAACACCAACTCAGCTAGACGTAAAAGAAGATACTAAACTATGATGACATAATTTTAGTTATACACAAGTAAGAAGTTATACACTACTCCATCAGTGGAGCAGCACTGATGATTGTAGAGCTTGGTCATGTTTATATCTGAAATATGACATTCTACACACCCTAACAAAGCATACAGATGTATGCAATATCCAGGATGAAACACTATTAAAAACAAGCTCAGTCTTTAGTGTTCATAAGGATGAAATTTATATGCGCTATGTAGATGTCAGCTTGTTGTGTAGACTTACTTTACAAGCAAGGAAGAGACAGTCATTTCTATAATACAACTCATCTGATCTATTAAGCTGACATTTTCAGTAGGATAAAACCAACTATCCACTAGAAGTGTTTGATTCTCTGCCTTGACTACAATTAGGACTTTAAATAACTTCCTAACCCTGCACTGTCTACAGCACGAGCCCCTGAAGTACTTTCAACATGTGAAGGTAACTATACCAGTCATGAACACCCATATTCCATAAGGTACCGAAATTCAGTATTCCACTGGGGGCTCTCTACTGAGCATCCAGAAGAAAGGTACTGACGTGCATGGACTTCTGATGTTCTTCTAGATGACAAATAAGTGTTTCTGTTAAATCCTGTACAACTGAAATCAATGCAAATTTGATGACTAAATGCTTCGAAAACACCACTTTCTCCATCACCTGTGTAAAGAAATCAGTGTGCTGTAATTTTTAATGCTGTTTCTCTAGCATCCAATTTTTCAGAAGTTGTTCTGAGAGATAGGACTGGTAATTGAATGTAACCAACAACAGGATAATTATATTCCAGTGAATAAGTCTTCAGTTGCATACACTATCTGATCTTTTATGGACAAATGCTAATGTGAGTGCTTAGCATCACACAAGTACCATCCTTGTGGAGGGACTAAACTGAGCACTCAGCAGCCAGATTACCTCTATAGCTTGGAACAGGACTTGAAAAAGAAAAAGTAATTAAAAAAACTGTAGAATTTCAAATCATTATATTTTAGGAACATAACACTCATCATTCTATTCCTCATCCTAATTATTCTCTCTTTCTCAAAATAAAGCAAATAATTGACATTTAAAACCTACTGAAACTTTATCTGAGGACACTAAGGATGTGTTTTTAATCTAATATTTACAGTTCTTTGGGGCATTATATTCCTTGGCTCCCTGGACAGGTTTCGCATAGCTTATCATTTACTATTCTAATTTATCATAATTTCACCTTAACTCCTGGTGTTTCTGGCTAGATGCAAAAAAAAAAATATTATTTCTATTTTATTTGGAATTTTTTAATAGGAAAGTTGCTAAAAATCTTTTAATTTAGAGATATCTCCTGACCATATCTTTTGTACAATTCTTATAGCATTGCATTTGCTTTTGTACAAATATTAGACCTTTACATTAACCTAACCAACAAGTATTGAAAACAAGTAAACGGCAAGCAGACAGTTTGCCGTAATTCACAGAAATTACTATTGCTACACAGAACACAGGTTGAAATTCTCAGATCCGTAATAGGGACGGAAGGAGAAACACCAAAGGAATCCTAGTATACATTTGGAAATGCCACTATTCTATTGAAATAAGCTTTAATCAATTTACACAGAGATTTATTTTGAAATGAAGATGTGTACTTAGAAAATGTTTGTATTAGTTTCTTTTGTGGATGTGAATTAGACTTGAGTTGCAATTAGCATCCGCTAAAATATACAGAATACTAAGGATTCCATTAAAGATGTGGTTGAAACTATCACTGTAGGTGTGGCATTTTAAGCAGCATTTCCAGAATCATTCCATTTTCACATGCCTGGTCACTTTAACATCATAAAGTACGATCTCTCATCTTCCTTCAAGATGTGTATTGGAATAACCGAGTTAACATTGCTCATATTACTCCCTACATTGAGTGACCTCTGCAGTCTATGTTACATCTAAAATTTGAATGCAAATTCTTTATATTGGGGAGTTAATTATTTGTGCACAAATAACATATTTTCCCACAGTAGTATGGAAAACCAATCTGTATTTAAGCAAATGAACTAAGTGTGAACAAGAAATTATAAGAAAAAGTTGTCCTTATATAATTCATTTAATGCTTGAAAATCATACTGATTATAAAGTATTGATGTGTAATTAATTACTTTATTAGCACTGAAGATGTATTACTTGAATCATTTCCCTTGATGAAGCTTTGTTTTGTGGCTCACTCCAACCTCTACAAGAACCCTAGTTTGTTTCCTCTAGTCAAAATCCATTTGTTATATTTATCCAGTCCACACTACCAAAGCCAGAATTTATTCACTTTTTCTCAGCTCAGAAGTCTCTGTAATGAAGAAATTCTTTTGAAAAGTGTCTAAAGTGTGTTTCCTTACTCTGTAAGTTTCTTTTCTCCAAATACATTGAAAATGAGTTTTACTAGTGGCATGAAACTGAGTTAACATAGTAACTACTTGAGGGGAAGAGAAAAAAATGTACCATTACCCTCAGCAGAAGAGACTTCTCTGTCTAAAAGTTGAAGACAATCCCACAATGTTATAATTAGCATAGCTTTGCCATCATCCAGGGTAAACATGAAAATTCTTCTACCTTGCACCCTATATTTAAGAGAATATACTTCATTTCCATTCAGGTAAAAAGCTCTTCAGAGTAATTTCTCCTAAAAACAATAATTCTTGATGACTCTTAATGCCAAACTTTCAAAATAATTTCCCAGCTCGATGTAATCAAATGTGTAAAAAAGGCCAAATTTTGGAAACCATAGATACATAAGAAAATTTCTTCTCTTTACACTGAAATCTGTTGCAGAGCTAAGCAGTTGTCCTTAAGACGGACATCCAGGTGCTTTTATGAGTACAGAAGTCCTTTAAAATTCAAACTTGTTTTATTCAAGTATAGAAAACCTTCCTCAAGATCACAAATTTGCAAGCACACTACTAATTCACAGAAAAAGACACTTTAAGATTACTTCCCTTATTTTATAAATACTTTAAGAGAGAAAAAATGTCAGGGAGATTAAAGGAATTCCTTTCACCATGTGTTCTTCAATTTCATCTTATTTCATTATTGTCATTTTCTCTGTAAAAAAAAAAAATACATTCAGAGTCTTCTAAATTTCGGTTGAAATTTAGTAAATCCCTCTGATCAAATGTTGGGGATTGCAGACCTTGGTAGTTTAATAAAAAGCAGAAAAGCCTTTTTCAGATATGAAATGGGAACCAGAATGGAACAGGTAAGCCTTACTTCCACTGGGTTTTATATTTGGCAAGATGTCTTTAATCTGCTTGATTCTGCACTGAAGCAGACCTACAAGCCTTCACACTCACACCTGCTCAGAGACAAAAGGATGAAGCCAGGAGTTCAAGGAATATCTTCAGCCCATTTAATCTGTACACAGCTTCAACTGCCAGCATATCCCTTAAGTAGAATAAAGATTTTGGAGCAAAATCCCAAGAATTATAGACATTTCATAGAGGTGCACAGCAACTGGAGTAACTTCTTCTAAAACTTTTGTTAGCACACTTAATAGGCTTGAACAGCTCAGAAGTGAATGACTTCAGCTCATCCTTTGAACAGCACGAAACTGCTTGCAGCAAGGTTCAGCTACTAATTTGCTCATTAATTTGACATGAAGTTTCTCTCTGGGCTTAGGCTCTAAGGTTTCCACAGACAGATCTAACTGAACACACTTGCATTAACCTTGTGTGTTCTGTATTGGAAAACAGATTATCAAGAAATACATGTGTTAGAGTGAGGTGACAGCCTCCGTGGCCATGCAGCTGTACAACAGCCAGATTTCTGCTGCATTAATTCACTGCACCTCCAGTCCACCATGAGACCTCTGGATACACTCTGGAATTACAGAGGGAGTTAAAAGCTGCTTTACAGGCCAAACTGGAGCTTCATCTGAGAGAGAATAATTTTATGTATAAATTGAAGACACCACCCACTACATCCCCATCAGAGAGGTTGTCTGGATTATAGAATCAGTCTATTAGGAAAAGTCTTTAGCCAGTGCAACTTGGAATGACACATTTAGCTTTGCTAAACCTTGAAATGGTTTAAGGGCACATTTTGATGAAGCAGTCTTTCCAAAGCAAGGTTTTGATGTTACTAAATTCT
>VZRN01000486.1:975967-1013617 GCA_013397935.1 Dasyornis broadbenti | reverse complement strand
AGAAAAAAAAAAAAAGAAAAAAAAAAAAGCCCCAGAACAGTAGATCTGGTTTCTATTTTTGCAAGTAATACTACATTTTCCACAAACAGATTATGAACACTTCAGTCAAAAATAAGCCACATCAGCATCACCAATAAACTTCTGGCATATAATATTTCATGCATTGTGAAGTACGAGGAGAGGTGCCTACTGAACAAGCTTTTTACTGCTGTTTTTTCTCTTTATAGCAAAATTCTTCATAGGAATAGAATCTTCATAGAATCTAAAGATGTATAACCAAGCTTTCTCATTTGTAATTTAAAAGTCAACAAAATTAAAAGAGAACCTGACCATCAGTATGGCTTTAAAACACTCAAAATCAATCATATAACAATTGATGGTTGTCATAAATGCCAGATCCACATCATATGGAAAATGCTGTGATACTCATACAATTAGCTAAAATTAATACTTAACTACAGTTATTGTTTAATAAATATTATGAACCTCTACCTGTATATGTCACATGACACAGATATTTGTGAGTACAGTAAAAAGGGTGTTGAAAAGTCTAAGCCACTATTTAAACAACGTACTTACCTACAGGGGTCTCAGGCAAGCTCTAACTTGAGTCACTACTTACTATAAAGATGTAATAATCACAGATTAAAATTCTGTAATTTCTGGCTGAAATAAAATGAGACCAGTGCTGTGGTTATGGTATTGGCCATATTTCAGAGGACACCTGAGGTTGTCTCTGGTCACGTGCAGCCCAAACTAAGTATTAAGAAACCAAGGAGACCTATTATAGTCCAAGCTTTCAGAGTGCCTTCTAACATTTCCAAGGTGAACAAACAATTCTACACACATTTTATGATCACTAACTCATACATAACGCAGGTGTTAGAGATTACACTGAAGATAAACATACACAAATATGTCCCACAGAGGGGAGTTATATCAGATGCCCAAACAAATATGTATGGTATACACAGACACATTAGGAAAGGCCTTAACAACACATTTAGCGTGAATTGTGCTTTATTTGCTAAGATCTAGGATATATTGTTTTGATTCTGTAGCGGCTGTTCTCCATCTCTACATATATTTTGGATATTTGCAGCTACACACAGCATCACACATTATTTATCAGTATTAATTATCTTACTGTCATGCAGTTTAAGATTACAGTGTCTATACTGGAAAAGACAGGGTGGGTTACAGAATGGAATTATAACATTAGACAGCAAGGCTCAAAACTAGACGTCAACAATCATACATGTATTTTAGACAATTCTGTGATAAAAATTTAAAGAGAGAAAAGTCATTGTGGTAACATGAAATTTGGTAGGACAATTCAGGAGTGACCTGATTTGACATTACCATGCATTCACCTCTTTTTTTTGGGTTTTTGAGCCATGCAAGTTGAAGGGTCATGAACACACAGGGTATCAAAACAGACAGGTTAGACTCAGTGGCAACATGAAACATTTGGGATCAAGTGAATAAAAGACAGAATCACATACCCATTTTTCCACATCAACTAGCTGTAGAAAGAAAAAGCAAGAAATCAGTAAATCTCTTTCCTTAAATATAGCATATCAAAGTCTATTTTGAAGTTAACATTTCATATTTTTAGAAACGTATCTAGTATGAAATAAAATGTATGAGTAGAAGCTATTTCCCTGGCATCCTCTCTTTAAAATGCCAATACCTCACTTTCTCTCTTTATTTTGTGGAAAGCACTTCAAATTCTAGAAGTCAAGAACATCCATCTAAAATCATATAATAGGCAGCAAAGGCAGACTGATGATGAATTAATTCCACACTATATTCAGTACCAACCAGTCAAAAATGCAGAATACAGTATTCCACAAATTGTATCTCCATTTCCTCTTGAGTAAAGCTCTGCCATTAGTGAACATCATTCACCTGGAAAGGTTTCAATGCTGCTATTGATGGCTTGCCATTTTAATGAATGCCATAAGTATAAAAGTTAAAATTAGGGGTTACCTGTCAAAGCCTGACCCTACAACCTGCAGCACATGAGAATATTTTGCATAACAACAGAGAACAACACCTCAAAATGTCATTCATTTATTCTATGGGGAAAGTGAGAATGATTCCAAAAGCTTAAGGTTTTGTATTAACAAAATGCTTCACGATTCATTAAGGAAACTGATTTTAATTTACTCTCTCTAAAAAGTCTTAGGATTATCTTATAGTCTCAGAAAAGATGAGAATATCTACTGGAACACATTTCAGCTACTACAACAGCAAGTATGGCGCTATCTATTATATTCTTATTTGGCACTAAGAACAGTGTATCTGAAGTCGATTTGTCTCTGGACTTCGCACAGAAAACACTGCAGCATATCCACGCCTTCAGTGGTTTTACTGCAGGCACATGTTGACCTTTTATTAGCAGATGCCACATAAAAGTTTAATAATTTAAGATATCTTAGTGCAAAGCATGAGTAATTTTCAAAACCAGTAATACTTGGATGTCAACTTTTTTGTAAAATTACTGTAATAAAGGACAATGCATTTAGTTCTCATCTGTTAAAATAGTTCCATTCAAAGAAAATTTTCTCACTTTTAATACACATTTCAGTTAAAGAGGAGCTTTATAATTTTGTTCAGTGCTGCTAGTACATGAAATTATGATTTTCCTCTATTTATTATTTACCAATCTTTACTGTGACTTTTGTTATGAACCACAGCTGCAGAAATGCCTCCTAAAAACAGCTCAGTGTTTTAAAACAGATACAATATTAGAAAAGATTTGATAATATGTTGCTAAGTCATAAAAGTAAGTAACAATTTAAATCTAAATGCAACTACACTGTCTTAAAAAAAAAGAAGTAAAGTATAGCGAAGTTAAATTCTGTACAAGTATTTCATTTATTACCTTGCCTTTGATACATCTTTTGCTTTGTTAAAATTGTGTATGCTCTGAAAACAGCACTGCAGGCAATTTGCCTGTGTGACAATGCTAGGAAGAGGTGAATTGATTCATGCTTTATTGCCTTGCTCTGAGAAGAATTTGCTGTCCCAAAATGTAAGTGAACAAGACAGCCACAGAGAGAATCCATTCAAAGCTCAACATACATTATCGGTTTTACAATTAATTGCCTTATAATTGCTGAATTGTCCATTTACTTTATTTTAATGGACACCAGTTAGCTTCAAAGGTCAGGTGCAGCATTTGCCAAGTATTTATGAAGTGTACACACTAATTCTACATTGGTATCCTCATGTTTAAATGGAATCAACAATAGTCTCTCAGGACAACCATTTGAACAGCGCGTGTACACTTGTCAAACCGGACAGTTTGACACCTACATGACAGTCATACAGGTAAGACTGTGAATTTATCCAAAGAAATCTCATTCTAAAAGTGGGGTACAGTGCACAGCACAATAAAATCCTTCTTTTTTAATTACATCATATTTTAAAGTCCGTTTGCTGGGAGCTTCTTCAGAGCCCTCCCAGGTCTGCTGTGCTCCTGTTTCATCTGTGGGAGAGTTTTTTGAGTGACTCAAGTGACAAGAAGACATTTCTTTCTCACTGACCACTTTGTCCCAAGTTCTAAAACTTGTTTGTGCAAAATACGGAGATAAAATTTTGTCTGCTTTTGGAACCTATTCTGGAAGATTTGTGACCTGGACATTCAGTATCCCATTTGGGGGTGGAAAAAGGCAGAAGCATGATATAATAATATATTTACTCATCTGGAAATTCTTAGGAATGCAGATTAGGTAAAGCTAAAAATAAGTAAGATTACTCATATCCAAAAGTAGTTGTCCTAATGTAGACAAAATAAATGCAAAGCTCACATGAACAGAAATGGAAGGAAACAATGGATACCTCAGTCTAGTGCTTGTATTTAAGCTATGATTCAGAAAACAGGAAAGCAGATGCTTCACAGCACATCTAAATACAGATTCTGTTAGACACCAACACCTCCATCTTTTGTCTGTCTTCAAGACTAGAAGCCACAAGAATCCCTTTTCCCACAGATTTCCCAGTGCACATCCAAATTCAGGAAACACTAAGATGCAAAATTTCTGTTGCTATATGTGCATTGGTCATTAATCCAGGGGGAGAACTGAAAATAAATTTTAAACCTAATAAAACAAAACAAACAAAAAGTCTACATACACACCAGAAACTGAACAAACAAACAGAAAAAAACCAAAACCAAACAAACAAATTCTAACATTCTCTTCTACCAGACCACATTTTGTTACCTCACTTTCTTGGAGTGTTTAATACACCTTGGACTTGAAATTACCTGTTCTTACCATAAATTATGTAACTTAGGTTTTGCTGAGTTGTTCACCTGTTAGAAGGTGTGAATTTTCAACTGGTCTAGGAAGGTTTAAAGTTCAGGAAGGGTTGGGGGAATAGCAGGCAGGGACTGGCACTCACTTCTGAAGTTCTCTCTCACTGTGACATCTTACAATGTAAACTGCTTCATTTCAATCATACATTACACTAAACACAGTTCAAAAGAACAGTAAAATCATTTATGTTATAAAGCACCAGAGTTTTTGCCTTGTCACAAAAAAAAAAAAAAAAAAAAAAAAAAAAAAAAAAAAAAAAAAAAAAAAAATCAAAATCCCTGGAATTCAATAACTATTCTTCATCGGCTCATTTGCTCTCCTGATCATTAAGTCATGTTATTCAGAAAAATTAATTGCTTAGGTAGGTATATACAGATTTTTCTCTTTTTCTTTACCCAAAGACTATCTGGATTTACAACATTTCCTCCAGCAGAGAATAAAGGATCCACATTAAAACATATATACCTCAAAGGCAGTGTGCTACTTAGAAATATTCTTTCCTTATGCACCTGGATACTCAAAGATTTTCTCAGGGAAAAAAAAAAAAACAGAACATGACCCTGTTTAACACTGAATATGAAAATTTAGTGGGTACACTGCCATATGACAGTTCTGAACACAGGACATTATCATCTTCCCATGAGAACAGAGTTAGCAAAAGGGTGAAGGATATAATGTCTCCAGAATGTATTTAATTAATTTTCAGTTCATTTATTTAGGGACTACTTATAGTACAATAACCACTTTACAGAAAGCTACTACCTTGAACTCAAAAGAATTATTTCACTGACTACTGCTAGCAAGTAGCCAACAACATAACTAAGTTAAAGAGTTAAAAAATATAACATTTGATACTAGAGAGTAGTGGATAATAAAATGGTATGGCTCGCAACAATCTGGGTGTCAAAAAAACACAAGTAGTGCTATAGAAAAACCTGAAGGATTCCAAGTTATGTTCTAAGAATCAAGCAAAAGATCAGAGATGGCATTTAGAATTATGAAATAATTTCCCTTCTTGAACTAGAAGAGAGCACTATACTACAGAGTCTTAATACTTCTCTTAAAATTTCATATAGCCCCAGTAAGAGCTCTCAATGAACAACATAAAGCCACAAATTAATAATTTACTGCTATGCTAATCCAGAAAATTCAGAGTGATCTGCACTTGCTGACTTCAGAGGCACATCAGAGCTCCAATCTTTTCAGACAAGCTTTCATTTTAAACACATTTCATCCGAACTGGAAAGCTGTTTTTTCATCATTTTTTTCCAAGCACTGCAGCATCATGAGGAGTCATTCACAAATTCATTTTTCAAATCTTGACAAAAAGCAATCTCACAGAACACGTGCTGAATATCCGCTAATACAGCAACATTAATTATGAGTGCACAGAGCTGCGAAGAAAGCTACTTTAAGCTATGAAAACAACCTCCCATTCCTAATTCTGGGTTCTGTATTCTGTTTTCTTTCATCTTCTTGAGCAGCATACAAAAACATTAAGAAATTTCATTCCACACAGTGTAGGAGAATCTCAGCTGACTATGGCTAATCACATTCTCTGCAACTATTTATGAGAATTGCCATGATACTTATAATATACTGCCATGATTCACAGATGAAATTGCGAACTGAAATCTCAATTAAGAAACATATAGCATCCACTAGTAGATGTTATATCTTCCTTTGCTTTTAAACTCATTTTTCTGAGCCAAAGAAAGAAACTCTTATTTAAAAAAAATCAGAATTTTTTTCCATTTCTCAGTCATGGAAATTGAAAACACATAGCAAAACCTTTGTCTAAAATTTTAATAAAGATAAGCAAGGTCAGAATAAGTAGAATTGAACTAGACTCCAAATTGAATTTTATCTTTTACTTCTGTTACAACACTTGATTAGATTCATAGACACCTTGATTTCCTAAATTTAATACTTAAAAAGCTAATTGATGGTATGTCTTCTCTTCCAGACCAGGGCTGTCTTCCAGTGTAGACTTTTGTCTTCAAGATGCTTCAAGAGCTGGGCTTTCATGTTTATTTGGTTTAACTCCTCTGCATGCAACTTAGATCAGAAAATGTTACTGAGTAGAAATGAGGTAACTTCTCTTCCCCCCAAAATAATTTTTTCTGCCCATCACCCAAGAAAGAAAACTTGGAGCACATCAGTGCTCCAAGGGTCATGGTAAGGCCGGGAAAAGGCTTGCTGCTATCTACCTCCAAAATAGGAAACTTGTCCAGGATAATAAAAATGTTTACTTTTATGCCATATATGGTGCACACACTAGAGAAGAGCCCAAGTGCCAGGCCAGAAGTATTTACTTCTCACAATTCTGTGATTTGAAATAGATAATGATTTTATTCTTGTCCTTGCCTGACCCTGAGCATAAGCAGAGTGCAAAAATACTGTGCCTGCCATTCTTGATTTTTTCCAGTACTTGCAGTTGATCAAAGTGTAGTTGATCAAAGCCAAGTCTTATTCTTTTTGTGCCTTATTTGAAGTGGCCTGCTAACAATCAGTTCTGATGCTAAATAAGGTGCACTGAGAAGAAAATAACAGTACCTGTTTCTCTGCAAAAGTTCCACACTTTTTTCCCCACTGTTTTATTTCCTATTCTGTTTGCAGTATGGCATGTCTAAAATAGCTGAGCAGTCAGTATTTTAAGTGGAGTAAGGCTTTAAACTATCCCATCTCTTCATAAAGCTTTCCACTGGTAGCAAATATGTATGTCCATCTACATGATCCAAAAACCCACACTGCATTAAACACTGAGATTCTCTTCCTCTCCTTCCTCTTCTTTCTGTCACTTTCTTTGTAGTAAGAAGCACTTAAGTCATGCAAACTCAGAGTTTGGGAGGGCGGAGCTAGCAGTAAATACAGGCTAAAATTGTTGGGCATCTTTATGACACACCACTATCTGATAAACAGTTACCCAAAGAATTTCTTAAGAACATTACTGCATTTTGTTATTTCAGTAAGTTATGACTGGTACCTGTAAGACAATCCTTAGATTAATGAAAAAACTCAAAGTATAGAAATAAGAAGCTTTAACTTGGCCTTTCTGCTCAAAAGTTTGATTAAGAGAACTTTCTGGTCAGTGCTAGGAAATTAAAACAGCTCTGTTTTTTTGTATCAAGAAACCTCTGGTTCATTTCTGACTCTTCCTTCCTACATGTGGGGGTTCTTCTGGCAAACCTGAAAACATTTTCAGCCTGTGATATTCACAGCTGCTGTTAGCTTTCAGTAGGTGATTAACTAGGCTACTGTAGCGTGAATCAGAAAGCTTAAATTGTCAAGAGTGCATTTAACTGCCAATCTTCATACTTTTTCTTAAGGAAGTACCTCGATAACTTGGCTTATTCATTAACATACAGAACACTTATTAAAAGAAATGGGAGGTGTTGCCTCTTTCCACTGGCACTACGGATGAAATTACTTTCGCCCTCCTCCCATGCTGAGAAAATGACAAAGCTGCCAGCTCTTCATGTTATCTTGCTGCTTACTAATACAAAGTAATTAATGAATTCAGAGTTCCACAGTTGGAGATAGGTGATTTGAATATTCAAAAATCCACCAGCTACAGTTGCATTCCTATCCCAAAATGGCTCCATTCTGTCTCAGCAGCAGAGGAAAGCTTTTTAGCTCTGCGAGCAAACATATATTTTCCCTATCCCTTAAACACAGAAGGATAATTATACATGCAAGACACTTGCATGTGATGATTCCTTCACACAGCCCTTCCGAGGATAAGGGCTTCACTTTAATCCCCTCAGCAAAGACTATCCCACACATGAAATTAGACAGCAGTTTGCTGGTCAGTGGCACAGAAAACAGATTTTAATAAAACAAGGCAGGAGGAGTGATTAATCAGCCATGACTAGATGATTAGATGGGAGTTAATAAGCTCATGATGCAATTTAGCCAGAATGTTGCCTAACTGATGGGTATCTGCAGACAGCATTTTCCTGAAAAATGAAGTTGTCAAATATTGGAGTAGAGGTTGTGAAATTATTTTTTCCATATTATAGAAACAGTTCAGCTTTGAATTCACACACAACGTGCAACCAAATGCTTTCATTCTCCTAATAAGGTCTGACATAGATTTATGAGTGCACAAGTCTGAAAAACTCCTAGCCTTAGCTACAATGCTTTACCACAATATTACTGAGACTTTTAAATAAAATATATTTGTTTCATGGCTATTTTCTCATGTTGTCCATGAGTTATTTCTGTCTCCATTTCAGTGCTTCTCTAATGTAATTGAATTTGGGGGGGAAGGGGAGGGCAAGGCAAAGATTGTGATATTTGGAAGAAAATACAGGCCTTCTAGAAATAATATTACCAAGGAAGGAAGAAAAGGTGGATATTAGTGTCAGTAAGTAGGCTGCATATTAGTCAATCCGTTCTGCTCCAAAGTTAAGATCTCCTCTCAGTAAAAGGAATGAGACAAGAATGTATAAAAATAATCAGTCTTACAAGATGTGGGAAAACATGCAGCAGACAAAAAAAACAACAGCTTAAATACAGGAAATAAAAGCTACCAAAAGAAATAAAATAACACCAAAAAAAAATAAAAATAAAACAAAGGTGCTATATTGAGGCAAAAGAAACAGATACCTGTCTTTTATTGTTGTACTCTGAAATCAGTGCAAAAAATCAGTGTCAGGTTTATGTAAGAAACGTATTTCAATAGCAGCCTATTTATTTGGTTACACAAAGCTGCAGAACAAATGAAACTTTTAGCTAAGCATTTCCTCACAGACTGAAGTCTTCACTTACACATGAGTGAATATTGTGTTTCCATCACTTCCTTTAATAATCGCTTTCACAACACCATTTTCAAGAAGCTCTTTCTAAATTCTAACTACAGTACAGTTCTTTCATATTTGGCTCTCTGAATCTGACTTCTTGATTAGTCCAATCTTGCCCTCAGTTTGAAGTGATCCAATAAGCCAAAATAAAAACAGGAAACTGATGGAAATGAAAAATCCACCCAGAATTAGGAAGCAAAAGAAAGGAAATTTCCCTTTATGAAATGCAGTTAGACTATAAAAAGAAGATGGTTATGGACCAAAATTTCCTAACTGCTTTAAGTACAGCAGAACAAGCATGTAAGAAACAATTTAGAAAATGCTCCCTACTCTATTGTATTTAAACCAACAGCTACATTTTTAGCTTTCAAACCCTCAAGAGATTTCCATGTCAAGTTACATGCAAAGCCCCTAAACACTGCCCTGTACTATCCACAAAAGGTTTCAAAGAGTGAGCTGTGGTAAAAGACATTATGAATAAGACACTAGGGTGAAAAAAAGAAAGAGGAAGAATAAGATGAGATAAAAATATTTTAACATGTAACAAAACAATTTTTGTACTTCACTGATAAACTGCATCAAGCAGAAATGAACAATTTTAACCATGAAGATCAACAAATAATTTTATTTCATTAATCTCTTGCTTAAGATTTTATATCCCGGTGTTAAGGCATTATTTTTTTTTACTGTTTTACATCAAACTAATAAAATCTTGAAGTCATCTATGAAAATGATTAGAATTTCACTGGGAAAAGTAGGAAAAGTCACTGGAATTTCAGAAGAAATCTCAGTAGAAAGCCTATTGCAATGTGCTATTTCTTCTCTCAGCCTATGCCATAGCATACATGAGTTGAGAAAGGACTCAGCAAACTTAGGGTCAGACATCTGAGCTACAAAAAGGCTAAACAGTGTGCAGTCTCAAAATCGAGCAAGTCTGTGTTGAAACTGTTATTTTCACACAAAGGTCTCAGTTCCCTAAAAAAGTTTTATTTTATACTTTGAAGCTTCTTAGAACAGTCAGAGAGTCACAAGAAGCACTGGAGTCTCATACTTCTTGCAATAATAGCAAGCAAGAAAGCATACAGAAGGAGAATTGTGACCTTCTGGGCAGGGGCAAATGCTGGCTGCCTATTGCGTTCCTCTAAAGATCTCCAAACCCACCAAGTTGTTTCTTTAGGACAAAGGTTTTGTATTTCCCTAAGTAATGTACCTAAAAAATAGTGACACATTGCTGAGGAGAGAGAATAAGAAACCTTACCTGAAATTTCTTGGAACAGCCAAAGGATTTAATCAGTTACTGACACTATTACAATTTGGGCAAATGCACAAGTTCTTCTGAGGAAGCCGAGCTATACCCAGTAAATTGCTTATAATCTAACAAACAATACCACCTGGAAATGGAATTTTACAAGAAGACCAAAATGCATGAATACCCAGTGAACTAAAATAGTCCGTTGCTAAATGACCTACATATACACTAGACTATGTGAACTTACCACATAAAATAATCACCACTAAGAAAAAACAGGATTTCCGAATTTGTCACTTTCCCTCTGCTAGTTGTGTACCATTGTCTTGTGACTCATCCCAATATTTTTTTTAATAGAACCTTCTTTTTTAAAAAGTGAGTATTCTGCATATTTGTCAACAGACTGTCAGCTACCAAAGGCTGCTTCAGGGGTGGAAGCTGCATGTACCACCAAAAATTACAAGCACATTCCACTTCATCAGCAGGACCTGCAGAAACAAGCAGTAACTACAAAAAAACATATACAACAATACAGGAATTCATAAACTGAAGCAGATGACAACAACCAACATAATTAGAACACAGGTTTACTAGCAGAAGCCTGAATACCCTCTGTTCTTGTCAAGCTTCTTTTCTTTGCTCTGCCTATTTAGATGTTATTTCCACAAAGAAAAACAAGTCGTGAGCTTTCACCCCATCACATAAGAAAGGCAGCCCAAGCCTTATCTATTTATGCACAGAGGGAATGACAATTATTTAAAGGACTAAAAGGCAACTAACTGTCAAACTAGCAAATGCTAAAAAGACTGTAGCCTAGGCAAAAAGAGGAGACTGCAATGGAAAGGCAGGACAATCTCCAGAGCTCAGCAACTATCCTGTGTATCAAAAAAACATTTATGGATCAAGATCAAAAACCTGATAACGTGGGGTTTCCCTTCTCACTTACCACATTGACAGTAGTCCAAAAACATAGGTTTCAATTGTCACTTGAAAAATGAAGGACAGGTGAATATAAAGAGGTCGGGAAGAGTCATAAAGAGCATATTCCCTCTTTTTAAACCTGAATGTTTGTGTGTGTGTATACATGTATATTTATCAGGCATGCTTTTGAAGGGGAAGAAGTCAATCCAGACTGCCTGCAGGAACACAGCAAGAGCCTTAACTGCTGCTGAGATCCTGCAAAAACTCCAAAATGAATCCTGCTGGCTTGGGACCCACTCCACATCACAGAGGCAGCTCAGCAGTTTGGCTGCACAGGCTACCACAGGCAGGGGCAGCTCCCTTCCCTGCCCTGGAGTTGCAGTCCTGGCCGAATCTTGTGGGAACAAGGCCCTGCTCACAGAGTGGCCACTCAAATGTTAACAAGCTAAAATTCAGGTTTAAGAAAAGCTGAGTGATCCTGACACACACTTGGGCAAGCTCATGGTCTACCAGTGGACGATCCTACCACCCAAAAAGACAAGTCCGTGCCCCTGTGATGAGCAGGTGTTCACTGCTCACTCAGGGGTTTCTCTGCTGTGCTCAGGTCCCAGACTCAGCTACAAATGGAGCCCAGGGACAGAACCTCACTTCTACCAACAGAGCTGTTCCCTGTTCCCAGCCTCTCCTGTTCACTCAACACCCCTGCTCTTAAACCCTTTCATTTCTTTCACTTTCCTTCCCTCCACACCCGCCTCAAGAGTTCTTACCATCCTGGTAAGTCAATGAAAAATGGTAATTCTCTATGATAAGAGATAATCAAAACCTAGATATGTTAACTTCAGACCTGAAATAGTGTAGCTCTTACACTACAACAGTACTTAAATACTTCAAAAATACCAATACACTCACCTGCTTGGAAAGCTTTTGTTTATTATAATAATTGAAACAAACCATTTGATGACTCTCCAGCAAAGCATTACAAAACCAGAAACCTTCTTGGTGAATCAACACTACCACAGTCACTAAGGAATACCTAGGTATCAAATAATTTCTCCACAGACAAATAGTCCGGAGACAGATACGTGTGAAATAACACCTGTTCTCACTAAACCTATTTTTTTTTTACTAAGATGTCGTAGATTTGCTCAGAGATGTAGCTACCACTGATTCAAATTTCCTATTGCCTCGAGAAGGTGCAATTATATACTTGCAGACGAATCCTCACATGTAACGTCCCTATCCAGACCTGCTCAGCAACAGTGTTCATTGACAGCCATCTGGAAATCGTGCATGTTTATCTCCAACTCTGACAGACACAACACAGAAGCAATACAGAGATGAACTCAATCATCAGTCAGCTCCTCCCCAAATTTAATTCCTTCCCATTTCCTGTTCAGGACAGGAATCCAGTCCTACTCAGTCTCACTAAGCTAGTTCTATCTCTCCTTTTAAATGCTACCCTTGTTGGTGTTGTTCAAGCGTTAGCCCTATGGGGAGGACCATTCACATTTAAACTTAAACAATATGGAAGTCTATGATGCATATAGAGCATCATCACCATAAAAAGCACCCCAAGGTGCTGAACCCTGCAGGATAAGGATAGTTAGAAATAAATTTGCATTAAGAAAATGACTGAATGTGAGGATTAGGGTGGTTTGTTGGTTATTTTAATTACCACAGAAGGTATTGGTAACTCCTGGAGGCTGAGCACACTGAACACATTTCAAGAGGGAGAATCCCCTGTGTAATCTTCCAGCTCCAGCTGCTGAGATCCTACAGAGCTGCCTGATAGGAGACTGGTTTCTTGCTACACAGTACTGCAGACACAATTAACATTTTCCACACTCCCAGCCTCTGTAGCGCTGATACACATTTCCTACACTGATAACATTTTACACCACTCACCTAAATACTCTTTAAATTTGCTATTATAAGTCACTGAGCTGGAACACAGGATTCTTCTTTCTTAAATTTTGAACCAACCTAGCCAAATATTTCAGGAAGCTATCCCTATAAGAAGCCACTACAAGACAGATGTAGAAACAGAGAATTTTCATATATATTATGAGATGTTTGTATTGAGTATAAACAATTTGTTTAAAAACACTGAATAATTATTACTTCCATTCTCAATATAACTGAACAAAAGTGAAAGTTATGGTTTATTTAATTTAAGTTCTTGGGCTTTACAAATAATTCATCTTACAGCTGTGCACATTGGAAAAGAAGAGAAAACAATGTTTGAGTATTACTTTATCCAGGCCTTGCCTCAGCCGTGAGATTAATGTAAAACTGCACTTTGTACAATCAGTAGTAGGAGAATTGTAGCCAACAAGAACCATATATAATTGTGAACAATTAAATATTTCAAAACACTTTTGACTAAGCTAAAGTATAATATTTTTGCATTTTCAAAAAATTAAGCTAACTTTTACCAAAAAAAAAAAAGTTAACAAGTTTAAGGCAAACAGAAAAATGTCACTGTTTTATGACACAGCCTTCTACATGCCCATAACCTTTTCAACATCAAATCTGCCTCCTGCAACATGTACATGAGATGGTGGTCACCTACTATTTTGTTTCATTCCAGCTTGTTGTGCAACCATTATACTAAATATCGATTAAAAGAACTCTTCGAAAGACGTTGAAATTAAATGCCATGAATTTTATTATATTCGCTACTGTAATGTTATCTCACAAATATTACCTCAATTTTCATGATACCCCAGATGACATAGCAATAGATTTAAAGAATGTACTAAAATCAATGTAATACACAAACAAAGGAGATCAGGACCCAACTTCTACATTATGAAGATGCTTAGGACCCAACTTCTACATTATTTTTTGTGTAGCTTTCATCAGCTACGGTCCTCAGCACCTGCACAAATCAGACACGGGGTATGAACACAGAATCAGGAAAAAATACAACTAACAATCACTGCTTAGTTTATTGATGCCGACTACTTATCTACACTGGACTGGTTTAAAAACTCAGTGTTACTAGCTTTGCCAAGACATCCGGTAGCATTTAGAAAATGAGTGGTTTAAGAGACTGTCTCAGGTTTACATAGGCCTGAGCAGCAAAACTGAGACTCTTCAGCATTCTAAGAGCAGCATCTGAATATGAGGATTTGGTGGGTTTTATCTTTTCATCTTGTATTTTGCAGAAATAGCCTTTAGCATATCAATTCCAACTGCTGCTAAACCAAGAAAAAAGAGGATTTGGTTCTGAAGACAAATTTAAATGTATCACTTTCAATTTCACTGTGTTTAAATTTCATTTAAAAAAAACAAAACAACTCTTTCAGGACTTAACAGGAAATCTTTCCTGAAAAGCATCAGTGTGTTGCCATCCTTTATGTTAACAAGCTATCAGTTATAGAAGGCACAGGGATAATACCTATAAAATTGACAGGTAAGGGCCATAAAACCTGTCAATCCCCTTCTTTTCTCATCCAAGGTAAAAAGCTGCACAGTGCACCTTGAGTTCCTCATTCTAATCTCTCTGCCGATATTTCTCACCTGTTCTCATGGCAGCTCAATACATCAGAGTGCCCA
Organism: Dasyornis broadbenti; assembly: GCA_013397935.1. NCBI lineage: Eukaryota > Metazoa > Chordata > Aves > Passeriformes > Dasyornithidae > Dasyornis > Dasyornis broadbenti. The sequence continues at coordinate 998,753 of VZRN01000486.1, read as the reverse complement.
TTTCAGTGACTTCTACACTACTTACATTCAGTCAGTAACTTTTTGTCCAACTAGTCTCAGTTTCTTTCCCAGGACCATATGGAATCTGAACTAATTCTTGTTTTAATCCTCACTTTTCCATTCCACAATGGCAGAACTGAATTGGCTACAGTTCTCCTTGAGTTCAACAGCAGTAGTGCCTGAATACTCCAAGAACATCATCCCACAATCAGATTTTTCATTCCAGGACCAATGCTCATCTTCAAATGGGTTAGGAGCAGACCCAAAAGTATCGAACAGAAAGAAGTCTACTTCCAGCTCCAAACCTCCATCTCTCTGAGAATGGTACAAGTGCAATTAGTCAAAGAGCAGATCTGAGAAACTCCCACATTTTCATTTAGCATGAAGTCTTCTCGTTTCATTTGTTACAAGTGCTTTGATGTCTTTAATGAGAAAGAAATGCGAAATAAGAACCTCTGTCTGGTTTGGGTTGGTTTTTTGTTTTTTATAACTCCTACCCCACCATCCTATGTAAAACCAACCCCCAGGAGTTGATAGTGGCATGGACAGAATTTCACATCTTCATTACCAACCAGGAGGACAGGATAGAGCCTCCATGCATAGCAAATCTTCATGGCATACAGCATTAGAATAGCACAGATTCTGGGCAAATAAATACTGGGGGGAAATGCAGCGAACTGCACCCTGAAGTGTTCAGTAGATAATATAGCAACTAAGATCAACTTGCAGGAAACTGAAAAGGGATTTAACCCTACATTTCATTTTACATAAAAGTAAACAAATTTCAAGCATACTAAAGCAAACGAGAGATAATTTTCTTTTTCCTGTATAATGAAGTCTAGGAAGACAAATAGCAAAAAACAACTTCAAGATTTCTCAGAAAAAACCAAATACAATGTGATTTTCTGAATAAGCACTTTATCTCAATTTAAATTCTAGAGAGTCCTACAGTCTCCTGATGTATTCTAGTTCCTAGTTTATTATGTCATTCAAAATACAGAAATTGTAACTAGGTATATATTCACTTCTTTGCTACAGGTGACGTGCAAAGAAATCCTCACTTATTTCACTACATTTTTTCTAGTAAGCAATCAAAAAGCTGACACTTGAAGTGAAAGGATACAAAAGCAACTCAGAGAAAATCCATTGGGTTCCATTGAGGATAAGTGAGTTTGGTGCATCTGCCCTGCCGGAGTCATTAAAACACAATTCCAACAGAAACACATTACACTCCAAGTGCAGATGATTTTACTAGCGAGCAGTTCACGTAGCATGAAGCCTAGCCATTAGCAAAGGAATTGAATGTTCCACCCACTTGGCTGATAAAATTGGAAAAAACAAAAACTAACAAACAAAAAAAATCACACAGCAGTCTCATACTCCTATATATACCTGAATAGAAAAAGCCCATGCATACAGCTTTTGTTGGCAGAACAAAGCACAGATCAAGAAACAAGAGCTCCAGAAGCTCTCACCAAAATAGATGTCTTACTCTACACCCTCCCAATGACATGAGATTTGCCTGTGGATGTATGGTACAACAATAAAATTGAGATGGTTTGACACTCACCAGTCTTCTGATAGACTAGAATGAAGAGAATGTTTTACCACTGCTGACAGAAACTAATTAAAGCTGCTGTAAAAGACAACTCATTAATAGAGTTCTCAATCACTCCAATGATTGCAGTAAACAATAATTCTCTGTATGGGATATGAGATCTCTCATCCACACACACATGTACACCACACTGGCATGTGAAAGCAAGTCACATACACCTGTATTTATATGTGTCGTATATAAATACACACACACGTATATAGTCTATTAATCAGCTATGGCATGTAAAATATGATCCAGAATCTTCAAATTTCAGTGGTCTCATTTATTACAATTATCATGGAGGACTATAAAAGGCATAACAAGGTGACAAAATAGTACATTATTTATATAATGAGACTGCTGGATATATTTCAGAAAATGCAGGCAAAGCAAGTGTAACTCAAGGAATAACAAGCATTTATTTTTTGTTCTAGCCAACACAGATGATAAATGATTTTGTGCTTGTCCACTTACAGGAAAATGTCCTTTAAATGCCAAACTAATTTAATTTCCTGTACCTAGTCACTGTGCCCAAAACTGGTTTTGATCTCTTTGAAGTAATAAAAACATTAGAATAGAATGAAAGTTCAAACTAGCCCCTTGTTATATAAATACAGATAGTAGTGCTTCAAATACTCAGATTCTCCCACTAGAAAAACATAATTCATACTGAATCATATGAAAAAAATCCTCTGAAATATAGTTCAAATAGGAGTTAGTAGCAATGGGCTTTATGAAGGTTACCTTGCACAGCCTCTTGGCAAATTTTTACTTGCACAGCCTCTTGGCAAATTTTTACTTGCACAGCCTCTTGGCAAATTTTTATCTTAATACCTACTTTTTATGCAGTGTGTATGCTTGAAAATTATTTAAAAAGAAAAACTTTTCAGACAAAATCTAAATCATTTTTGAGCCAACTGAGGCTAAGAAAATACATGATGTTCTGGCAGTTCTACAACTGTCACACAATAGCAAACTTGTTGGAGGACTTTTTAGAATCTGGGAAACTCACCTGTATGCCATCAATAGAGACTTAAAGCCTGTAGGCTTGCTCAGGAACATGCATACTGGCCCTGATTGTGGCAAACAAATCACAGGTAATATTTGGTAATAACCAGCATCCTCATCACCTACTTTGCCTGCTATACATCATGGCTGAAATCCACACCCGGTTCTAAAGGTACTAGTCACTACAAGATCCTTCTGAATCACCAGTATCAGCAAAACATGACATATTGCAAGTAAGAATTAAAGCTATTCCTGGATATACATTAGGACAAAAGGAAATAATTTTCCTTATCATAAAAGGGGAGACTGGTAATAGTATACAATGTACAGCTCTGTTGTTTAAATTCTATGAAAAAGACATTTAAATCTCAAAACTGAAATAAGCCACTAAATTTTAAATTCCTTCCTCGCACCTGAAACCTGGCAATTTCCTTCCCATGTGCCTGTGACTCCTCAGTGAACAAAAGCAGTGCAGAAGGTGCAACAGCACAAGAGCACTGATAACGTAAAACAGACAACCTTGCCTTCCTTTCCTCTTAAAGGGGCATAAAGTTAGATCCTTTTCTCCTACCCAATATCCATCACATCTGGAAGAACATAACTTTCTAACCCTGTTTCTAGTATTGTTCATATAGTCCAGAAATCACAGAAGTTACTGAATTCAAAAGCACTAATGGATAGGTGGCCAGGCTTCATTTCCTAAGAAAATCAGGGCAAATTTCCAGGAACTGATTTGATTATGGCATTTAATCACTTTCACAAGAAGTAGGTACTAGATGTTAGAGGCCTTTAATCTAGGACAGGAAAATTTGATTTAAAAAAAAAAAAAAGACAAAAAAACCACCACAAACAAANCAATAAAGATTTCCTTTGCTTTCCCCTGTCACAAAAACCCCCCCCCCCCCCCCCCCCAAAAAAAATAATCAGAGGGAAAAGAATCAGAAGCACAATACAGTTCAACATGTTGCAGTGACCATCCCTAAATTAGTCCAGAAGCTATGCATGCACCTTCTCAGGATCATTCCAACTAATGAGCTTTAGTGAAATACAAGGCACTAGGGTCTAAAGAAATTTCACTGGAAATTATAACTAGGCTAAGAACAGATGGCCTGAATGCTTTCTGTGATTTTAAATGCTTTATGAAAACGTAAGGACTTCCATTTTTATCTTTCATCTGCTTTTCTAATAATAAAAAGTTACACTCAAAACCCAAGCCAATATGATTGCAAAATAATACCTAGGCTGTAGGTCTCCCCATATATGACAGTGCACCTGTAATTCTTCTTTCCTAACAGACCACAATCCAGACTATGTGATGATAATCTTAATTTACATAATTATTTACTACTCCCTCTCCACAGGACTCCTCCCTTTTTTCTTATCTGTTTCTGGTTTGTTGTTTTTTTTTGTATTTTGTTTCTTTCCTGCAGATGAACTGATAAAAGTGGTACATGCACGTAGCACTCCAGTCCCAGCAAAATAAAAAAATTACCTGTGTAAAATGAAAACTGTAAACAATGCTACGTGAGCAAACAAACAGGGTCATGGTTTTACTTTTGAAACCAAAACCATTCAATCAAGCTATGAATTTCAATGTTTTAATTGCCAGAGCTAAGCATAGTATTTTACAGGGAAATGATAAAACCTCACAGCACTAAGTAACTACTCAGTCCCTAGAAGAAACAGAGCACTGCACACACTCTTCCTTAGGAAATTTCAGTAATTTTCCACTGCTCAGGAGAGACAGGTATACTTAGATTGGTCACTGATCTCACGAAGTACAGAAACTCTCATTTTGGGATTCTTCCACTAAAAAGTTGGGTATTTATTGCAGAGGTTATCTCGCACATTTAATGCATACTAGAGAAGTAGCAGTAAATCCAGTAAGTGCACACAGCTCTTCCTTCTTAGGCACAAGAAAGCTGCTTATTGTTCTGACTCAAGTCAGCGTGAGATTTTGTTCACATTACTCAACCATTACATTACTGCTAACTTACCTGTTATATAACAAGAATACCTATTATATAAACACGGCATTCAAGAGATTACACAACAACAAAGAGCAAACCAGCACAAAGAGACCACTTAAAAGCACAGCAGTCTTAATGATTTCTAATGTAATGAAGAGCAACTGAGGACTGAAAAGACCTCCATTTGCAGGACCCTTTCCACTAGAAAACTGAGGTCATGCTGAATCCAATATATAGCAACAATCTCTCAAGAAATTGCTATACTTTCTTCTCCTACATGAAATGAAACACCGTTATTTTAATAAAAATAATTGATGCTTCTCCAGGAAGATGATAGTGCTTCAGATTCATGCATAAAATCACCTCCTATCTTAAAACCTTTTTTAAGAGTTATTTCAAACAAATATGAATCTGTCTATATAAGTACCTGCCTAATGATATACAAATATAAATGCAAAGGAAAACTTTGTATATTTTTCATAGAAACTACATACAGACACAAAATGTCAGTTCTATTAATTTATCAGCGAGTACATATTCAGTCATTTTAGTATCATCATCACTCTTGATTTTCAGAGACTAAGTATTGACATTGACAACATGACCTTGTGTTCAGCTACAAATCATTGTTTTCAAGATTATTCTCTTCTAATATCAGTATATTAATATGCAAGACACACAAGCAGATTCCTAAAGCATTTCTACAGCAGCCATCAAAATTTGCAGTATATTATTGCAGATATATTATGATTTAGTGAACACCATCATTCTGTGTTGGTATAGCTGCAGCTCTGTATCTTCTGCTAGTGTTGGCATCTAATAGGTGCTGAGAGCACAGCAAACTACTCTGCAAACAGCCAACAGCCACATGATGACCACACTCAGAACTTTGTGTTATCTTTCTTGCGTGCATCACTGAAGACCTGTGAGTACAGAGCACTGCACATCAGTGCAGCTGCCATCAGCGTTTTTCAGGCGTGGGTAAAAGTGTCCAGAACTCTGACCTTCATGGTTACACACAGAAAACATCAGTAATTGTTCCCAGATTACCACCAAACATGGTACGTCTCTTTGGTCAGTGTGTCCTACAAAAGTCTATTTCAGCATACATCTAGTGCAGAAAATAGTCCAGAACGAGTGCAAATATTCCACCTCAGACCCCTATAAAGCTTTCTTAAGTCTGCCCTCTTCCCAAGAGAATGCTCAAGCTCACATTTTCTAATCATTCTGCAGAGAAGTTTGTTCATTCTCCCATGTTCTCTGGGTGTAATGTCTGTATTAAAAGTAAATATTCACTTAATACATGACCCAACACTGCTAAAGACAGTGCAACAGAAAATATGCCAGCTGATGTTATGATTTAAAGAGAAGTTTCAATACATCACATTCAAAAACTGAATGATTTTTTTTCATTCACTGTATTCTGTCCTATAGCATTACTTCATCACATGTTCCCCTATACTTCCTTTAGTTCATGCTCCTGCTCACATCTGTTGGGAATCAACAGAAAGAAACTGTTGCTCTGCTTCACACGTGGTCCTACACAGTTATCACTGTACATACTGGGGTTTGGACTGTGATTTTTGACCTTATGCCTGTATGTGTCGGTTCTTTTGATTTTTTTTTTTTTTTTCCTGTGAATTTACTTGCTCTTGGTTTCAGTATTTACAAAGTAAGGGAAGAGGGGTTCAGAAGCACATATCTGCTTACTCTGGTACCACCTCTTCTCTCTGATGCCTTTCATTCTCACTGGCAGAACACACTCTGGATCATCCATGGGACTGCTCCCAGCCCAAACACTATTTCCAGTCTCAGTAACTACTCTGTATTAAAGTTTGGTTTCTCGAGGCATTCCCAGGAATATCAGAGGCATGCTTATCTCCTGCCAGCTTTCTTGACTGAGGGACTTACGGTTAACGCCTACTTCTCTTTTGCCTGTATAACTCCTGTGCCTACAGTCACTCTTCCTCAAAAGTTTACAGGATTAGAGGTGGAGCATAGCATTCAAATTTACACTCTAAGGTGTATGTGGAACATACCAATTACATAAGAAATGAAATTAATTGCACAGCAAAGAACATTAATTACACTACTATTACTTATTTGCAAATAAATATTTGCTAGTCAAACAATTAATTAATTTCTATTAGGAATAATAATAATTCTTATAGGATTTAAGTAATTCCTATATCCTTCATCTTCCAGACTGCTGTTTCTTGTCCACCAAGGCTCAATAATATTCTATCTTCAGCTTAAAGGTCTGTTACAGGGTATTTTAGCTCAGGCCACACACAACAGTTTCATTACTTCCATAGAAAACCAGCATACATCCAAGTCATTTCCAGACCTTTTGACAGTTTCACCTGATACAGCTAGGAATGATCAGAAAGCTTATTTGTTCTGAAGAAGTGATGAAGCTTTATGAGACACATTGTGAGATTCTCAAATTAAAACGCCCTTGTAACTCTGTACTGACTCATAGCACATTGAAATTGTTGTGAATTTACAACTCTGGCAAGCTTCAGTGGAAACTGCAAGTGTTTACAATTTCTCAAAAAACAGACCATTCCTGTAGCAAAGGAGGAAAATTCAACACAAGGAATTATTCATACTATAAGCATATGGCAGTCATGAAACCTGTGGTACTGTAGGAAAAAAGTAGCATTTTGCAAGATGAAAAAAGCTGAGTGTTTAGCAACTTACCCCTTCTGCCTTTTCTTCTGTGTTAGCCAGCATCTCCTGGAGGGCCCGTACTGACAAAGACTGCTCCAGCACAAAGGTGCAAATTGACAAATCAGGTGGAACATTCTAGGTAAACGAGAACCATGAGATGACATTAGCAACGCATTTGCTGAATAGCACTTTCCAGTGCCTTTGTTTTACCTCACCAGCCATAAATCTGAAAGATCTACTGTATCTCTGAGACTATGAAATCCAGCCACATACTGGGCTGCAACAGTCAAGTCTTAGCCAGTGAAGGGAAGCAACCCCTGCCCTTTGCTCAGCATGTGCAAGCTCACACCAGGGATACCAGATCCCCTCTCAAAAAGAAATAAACTCCCAATAAAAGAAGAAACCAACAAATTTCTTCAAGTTCAGCAGAGGATCACCATGAAAGCCAGGGCTAGTGCACTCCCCCATGTGCCTGCAGAGAGGAGGAGAGAGGGATCTTGCGGTTCTCTTTAAAAATCTGGGGTTGATTACATGGAAAATGGAGGCAAAGTCTTCTTGGATGTGCTTCTTGAAAGGAATAGGAGCAGCAATACAAGTTGTACAAAGAAAATTAGAGAAGAAAATTGAAAGTTGAAAGGCTCCTAAGCAAAGCAATGATAGGTCTGCTTGGACATTAGTACATGGAACATGTATCTCAGACATTAAGTTCAAACTGTGAGGAAAACCAAATTCAGTCTTTAGGTAGTTAGCCGGACCTCATTCTTATCATGAAGGTCAAGATGAATTTTCACAGCAGAAATACTGGACACTGAGTATCAAGGCCAAGCCAGCAGCTTCACAGTCTTGCAGGGCACTATACTTTCCCACAGTCTGCTCTAAATGGAATAAAACTGAAGAGCCTTACAAAAATTAATACTTAAGTTGTCATGATTGAAAAAAAAATCATTGAACTATTGAAAAGTTAATTTTCCAGACTATCATAAAAATTAATACAAAATTGAAAGAGGTTTGTAATAGTAATGTCTAACTTACAAAGTAGCAAAGTAAAATTAGATTTTATGTGGGGATCTTTTCTTCTGTTAATAGAATATGCAACTCCTACACACCTTTACTTGCCTCCAGATATTCTTTCATATTCCTTCTCTATTTTCTTTCCATGTTCGTTGCATATTTTAGTTTTGTTGCAACTTTTATTGATTGTTGGAATTCAGCTTTTTTAATACCATGAATGCTCTTGTTGCTAAAGCTGTAAAACTGCACACTTATTCAAACTGTGTACAATGTGAAGAGGCCACTTGCAAGGCTAAATTGTAAAAGGTAGTTGCAAACCCCCTTTTTTTCCCAAAAGTTAGTTTACTCAGAATAACTCACACTCTTAGTAGCTTATTATATTGCTGTTCATCCCTCCTAAATACAGCAAAAAAAACAGAAAAACTCCATACAGTGTTGTCAGAAATGAGCCAAGGCTACCTTTTCTGTATCCATAAGCAAACAAAGTCTCCTTAACAATATTCCCACTGCTATTACTGTTATTTAAAGCAGGATTTTTGCTGACAGAACATGTCTCACACATACCGTTTTGGACTATCAAATATTTTACTATTTTACCTTATAGGTTATATACTTACAAATATTGAAAATCCTTCATCATTTCAGACATTGATCAAACCAACATAACTAAGACACTTCCTCAGCCATTTTATTCTCCTTTATGTACACAACAGCCATGAGCACTTCCTCCCCACTAAAACCGAGGTATGAAGTTCCAATGAACATTTTACAGCTATTCTCATTGCAGGTGAGTAAGGCACACTTTTTCTCTGCCACAGAGTAAAAAATGGAGAACTGCAGGAGATCATTTTGCTTTAATTAAATGAAAGAAGTACCATGTTCTTACACAAAATGTTAAAGTCAGATTTTTTTTCATGAGACAAAAGGGAGAACACATTATCCCTCCTCATCTTTGCTGCATGAATGCCTGGGTACTTGGTGGTCCTCAGGGAGAAATGTTTTTCCCTGAAGAGCTGAGGAAAGATGCATCTACTGATGCTTGCAGTGAGCATGTGAATTAGTCCTTCCTCTCTGGCAATTCCTCACCCAGCTCTGCTCTACCGAAGACCCAACAGACATGACTGCATCAGTCTCAGCACATACAACAATCAAAGCATGGAAAAGCACGGGGCAGATACAGACCTGCCAAGGTGTTTAGCTCAGTTACAGCTCTGCTCATCCCTGTACGCTCCATTTCAATGCTGATGCTTTTAACGTGGCACATTTAAAGCATGAGGCTTTGGGGCTGGCACACAAACACAGACTGAAGGTTCCTCTTTGGAATAGCCCCCTCCAAAAACAGTAATTCCAGGCAATTTTAAAACCCTCATTTAAACATACCAGAAATTATTCACGGTGCCTTTTCCATCTCTTCAAAGCACAAAATAACAATCAGGAAAGAAAAACAGTCTTTGCCAGACCTCTGGTTATCTACCTTCTTATCTCTCATATTATGTCACACACAGACAGAGGATGGTATACGTAAAATAAAGGTATTCTATGGCAGCCCAACGTTCTCTACTGAAAGACATCCTCATACAAAGTACATAGAAGATTTTAGCACCCAGCCTGGAGAGCAACTGCATATTCTAATGGCTGTAAGGAAAACTTGCAGTAATTAGTTTTCAATATCAGGCTTTTCTGAGGACAAGTGAAATGTGTCAGCAAGTGTTTCAGTGATTGTTTTGCTAGACTATGAACACACTATTAAAAAATAAGTAGTTTTAAAGAAAATATTTTGCTATGTCTAACCACCCACAAATGCACTTTTAATAAGCACCAAAGCCACCAGGAAATTTCCAACAGCTTAATGGTAATAATACATCTCTATTTTGAGAACAGAACACAAACTATAATCCCAAAAACTGATCAGCACTCAAAGGCAGAGGTCTCATCAGATATAAATAATGATATTGGCAATCTTAAACCTTTTTTCCCACCACTTTTCATCACATTTATCTTCGTTGCAGTAACTTTATAAATTAAGACATAGAAAATTAATTCATATTCTAAAAGGATTGGTTTGTTTTGTGACTGAGTATATAATGTCCTTAGACATTCCAGGGAACCTTTATCACTTCGGTTCAAATGATCAGTGGATAATTCTGATAAGTAATGGCAGCATTCAAAACAATTTATTTTCAACACTTTATTTCAACAGTTTATTTTTGACACATTTGCAAAATCAATCATATTTTAATGGGTTTGACTATAAAATATATCCTGTGATTTAAAAAGCTACTAGTAGTAACTCCGGTTTATCTCTGTATTAATTAAAGCATTACACATTTGGCTGCCAGTTCATGTTTGGATTTGTCTTCTTGTCGATTTTTCTTTTTTCTAGAAAATCTACTCAGTTATAATTACAGCCTAATATGCAAGTAGTTTGATTTAAAAAAAAATGATTACACAAATAAACTATAAATTGTATATTGCATTTCAAAAGGAGATTCAGTACTTCTAGGAGAAAAACAATAAATTACTATTATTTTTTTCTATTTTTCCTTCGTCGCTGCTTGTAATAGCCCAATCAGCAAAATTAGACAAGTTAAAATAAATGTAATGGTCATCTGGAATTTTTAAGGCATATCCATTACTGAAGTAACTACTGAGTTATTTAGAAATTGCTGAATTCTTTATTCTTCCTGTAATTTCAAAGTACATTTACTGTGTACACTAGTTTTCTGTAGTAATATTTGCATATTAAACTATGCTTTACTCTGTGGGCGGCAGATTTTCAAATTAGATAATCATACCCTTTATTAAACAGGTGTTTTGAGCAAAGCTTTTGAAATATATTTTAAAATATCCCTAACTGTATTCCAACCCACAGGTGAATCATGGGTACTGGATGTATTCATTACACTCTATTTCAGTTTCTGGAGAATTTCTGTTTACAAGCATGCCACACTCCAGTGTAAGCAAGAGGCCGAGATGCAAAACTCAGTGCTGTTGTCATTGCTCTGAGGATCACACAGTGCTAACAAGCCACTGGAAAGCATGACCTGCTCATATAATATACTGCATATAATCTTGTGAATGTAATCTGAACTTCTGCCTCTCATAAACAGTAGTACAAGGCTGAAGAATAATAATAAATTGCATCAGCAAACAGAATTCTGTCTCTTAAGAATAAGCAGCTTCACCTCAACTTCTCTTCCTAGATATTTGCAAGATTCGTAGTTATTCTAGGCTCATGGTTATTTTTGTTACTCTTCTAAACCAATCCCCAATAAAATGGATTTGCAGGTATTTCATTTTTAACTGTATACTAAATATTCACAAAGCAGTGCCTAAACAATCACCTAATTAAGCAGCCTGATGTCAAAAAAAATGATATGAGGGTGTTCACAACTTTTTTTAATGCTAGCACATTTACTAGATGCCTAACTTTGAGAATTCAAGTAGGAGGACTCAGAAAATTCATTTTAGTACAGAATTTAAGCAAAACATCTGTAGTCCTATTTGTGGGAGTAGCCTGCAAGAAACTTAACCCATCAGCTATTTTCAAGTTACATTTAAATTTATACACCTCCATCTTTCTGGCAGCCCTTTCTACTTAAATGAGATTCTGTCTGGTGACAGTGATGAAATACACTCAATATTACCAAGGAAAAACATCTGTTTCTAGGACTCTATATAGAAGGCATAGCTTTCCTTGTTTTCAATCTTGTCATCGAAACAATGGACCCAGTACAGAAATACATGGGTCTGACCAGTCCCATCAGCCATCAACAGAATGAATCATATTCATCAAATCCCAGAGCAGAAAAGACAGAGAATGAATTATGAGCCTTATGGTTTCAGTTCTGTAGAGAGGAGTGTCAAGTAACACTGTCCTCTCCTTAGAACTTCTCCAGGAACAGTGTCAAGCTCCCGTGTGTTTACCACGAGAAGATTGTGAAGGTTGCCTGGACACCTCCTAGAGAAAGTTTGCTATCAGCTGCTTATGATTATTTCAGTCTGAAACCATCACTTTCTGTACCAGGCTTTTATAGGACACTCCATCCCAAGCAGTGGTTTCTGTCAAAAGCAGGGAAGTTCTCAACATTCAAAACTGCTTTGTGTTACTATACCTAAAATCTGTAATGCCCTCATGTTTTTGGAACAGCAGTTTGACAAGGGACTGGCTTTTTGTCACAAGTACACTTTTCACTTTTTTAGGAAAAGCTGCAAAAATACAGTCAAGTTCTACCTCCTGAAAAATATCATTTTTCACATAGTGAACAGTTTCTTGTTAACAATTGAAAGCTCTAAAGAGTCCTTTTTAGACTCTTTAGGGAGTCTAGGGAGGGGGGAAAAAAAAAGGAAAAAGGAGACAAACACAGGGAAAAACAGCTAGTGGTGGAACTGAGGTCATACCCAAATACATCACAATCATTCCATTTTCAAATTTTAAAATACAGAACAGCTCCATGTGCTCAGCAGTTCTCTTGAATTGTGTTGGTTGCCTATGCCACTACATGCTGATCTCCTTCCTTGCTAATCTGACCTAAACTACCGACTGTTTTAATTGTTTTAAAAATGTTCTCTCACATACACAAAGTTTCCCCATTTTGTCCAGATCTCTGAGTGCAGAACTCTCATAAGTGAAGCATTAGATTTGATAAACCCAGCAGTGAAAAATATCTTGATACACTGAGCATACTTTCTATTGATGTATCAAATACTCATCTACAGTAGTCTTCGTCTGATTACAAGGATCTACTAGTTTCTATCCCTTATGAGTTTGTACAGCAGTGAAGACCAAAATCCTTCCCCACTTTCATTTTCAAATAGTGAATGTCATCTGCTGGTCGCTGTGTAACAGAGTTCTTTGGCAAAGAAAATTGTGTGTGCCTGAAACTTAATCTGTACAAATTTGAAGGTCTAGGAGGAAACTGCTTCCTGGGGTTTTTCCTTCCAACAATCTCCTTTAAAAATCCATAAGAAATCTACTTCTATTTATGATGTTCTTACTTAAGTACAATTATAGTATTTTCCTTTATGCTGAAAACAGCTTCAAAGTTTCATCTTGCAGTTTTTCAGTTTTCGCTCTTTAGAAGTAGCTTTGATCCTGAAATCTATCAAAGGTCTTGAGGCCATTATTAACAGAGCAGACTGTCTTAATTGCTTGGAAGTTGTAATTCCTGGTATGGTCTTTACTTTCTGCACAGATTAAGGGCTGCATACATTCCATCTTTAAATGGATAAGAGGCTTTTTCCTCTTATCCTCCATCTCTTCCCTCTAGTCTCCTTTCTAACCTAAGGACATAAGTCCCACATATCTACATTACTGAGAGCAGTTTCCTTTTTATCTGTTTTTTGAAAATTTAAAACTCTTAGCAACAGATAAAAGTGATACTGGGTAAGGAGCCGTACAACTACATTGCAGCATTGATGGATAAACTTGGTCAATCAGCTCAACTTCCATTACAACATATGCTGCTATAGCCAGAAGCTTAGATGAACATAATTAATAGTGTATCAACATAATGCAGTGAAAATGCGTTAATTTTTAAGGTAATTAGGAAAATTCCGTGTTGAATAATAAAATTAAAAAAGCTTATAGGATCAACAGTGCTACAGAGGGTATAGGCACACATCCAAATTTAAAAAATATGGTTTGTTTATCTTCATATTGATCCTGAAAATTCTTTCTTATTATGCTAATCTTACGTGTATTATTCAGAGCTTTAACGTTCCCTTTTATTCTTAGGGGTTATGTTCCATTTGTAGCTACTGCAACCAGTAATGGAAGAATCTAGGATATTATCAATTGAGAGGGTACTGCTGCTTTAGAACCTGGAAGGAAGCAGCTACCCTTTGATTCTTGTAGCATCAGAAAGATGACTTTTATAAAATATTATTTTATCCCTCTCTGAAAAGCATAGCAGATACACAAAACGAAAAGCTTCCTCGTCCATGACCAGATTTAATATAAACCTTACACTCTGCAACAAACATATTTTAAAGCAGCAACACTGTAACCTTTCAGGATCAAATAAATAGGGCAAACGTGAGCTCGTTTTGTGCCTGTAGTAAGTGACATGGCCTGACCTGTGTCAGTGGAAGTCTTGCCTCTGCATAATAATCAATAGACCATTATTTGCTGAGATTCTCTTACTGTTAAATTTATCCCGTATCTGAAATCTTCACAGTAGAATTATAACAGTAAAAATGGCATCCAAATAAACATAAATGCTAATCCTTCCAGAATACCAACTCATGAGCAATTCATCTGCGTTGCACTGAACATGAAACACCATGTCTATAAGAAGCAAAGTCTGCTTATTTATCTCATAAACTATCAAGAGACACCAAATTTTAACTTTTAAGGATTTTGTGGTATGTTTTCAGCTATTACATTTTCCATTTTATATGGTTGAAATCAGTGGTCAACCTGTGTAACTAGGAATATCAAATATTGCTGAATGGGGCACTGGGAGAACTTTATGCTCTGAGTCACTCCCCACTTGCCCTTAAATGAAGGAAAGGAGATGCATCATCAGCTCTCTCCTGGGCAAGACAGTTTAAAAGTAGCAAAGCATACACAACTATCAAAATCCTTTGTGGCAAGGTGCACCAACACACTTAGGCACTTGCAGTACTACACTGCATATCAGCAATCAATATATTCTTCATGCATATGTAAAATAAATCAGTTTTATAAGTAAAATGAATAATATATACCTCTGCTTGGAGGCAATTCTCATTCATGTGCTTAATTCAATTTTTAAAAACTATTCAAAACAAATTAAATGCAACCACTCATAGAATTTTTGGTTTGCCCCACCACCTTAACAGACTCTAAACATGTTTTATTCAAACTTAGGTGTGCTAGTCCCAACTGGCTGGTAAAAATAAATTATAAAACCCCTTTACGAAGATGAATATTATACCATATCTCAGTTTTTAAATTCATTTTGTCCCTCTTGTTAAATGTCTTTTAATGGTAGTAAGGTCATTCTGATTCAGGATGGATGTGATGATTGCCAAATTATTTTGCACCCCAGACTATTCTGATCTGATTTACTTGATTTAAAACAATAATTGTATTTTTAAAAATATGTTACCTTAAAAGATATCTACACCCACCTCTGTAATGTAAAGCAAATCAATTAGAATGGTATATTGAAAGTTTTTCAGTCCAAATAAAAAGGTATCTTTAATAACAAAATTCTCGTAGTCTTAGAGAAACTCTGGCAGATAGTTTGGGTCAGGGACAGAAAGATTTGAAGAGTCCTAAAAGCAAGGACTGCCTGCCAGGAAACTTTCCAGAGATTTAAGGACTTAAACTGACAAGGTTCCACTGCTGATAAGAAGTGCAATAATACTTTCAGGCATGAATATCTGTTTAAAAACAAAAAGCTCACCATGTACATTCAGAAACTGTGGCTTATCTATCAATGTCTAAGTATTTAAAGCCTCTGCTTGCCTGTGCATGGCACTACATTTGAACATTCACTGCATGATGTGAAAAGTAAACACTGGCTTTACTATACACTCTTATTAACTACAAAATCAAAAAGAATAATTGCAAGAGTAATTTGATCAGCTTCTAAGATATTTAAATTTTGTTCTTTGTTAGTCTAGTGTGCTGAAATATTGGTACTAAGCTGTTAAGATAAAACTAACTGCTGCTTTAAATGATTTCTTATCATTCAGTAACACACAGAACAAAAAGCTTCCACAAAGTACTGTCTAGACAAAAATACCCACATGCATTCCCACCTGCCTCAGAAGTGAAATATGCAAGAGACAATAAATCAGGAGGCTTAAAAACTCAGAGATGGTAAAGACAGTCTCAAGGACCAAAAAAATTTGTGGACTTTAACTCTTTTCCTGTTACCCTTGAGTACAAGTTCATGGGGTAGTGTAACAAGGAGGGAGTATAACAAGTTCACAGATATCACCCCTGCATGAGACTGGCATTCATTTAGAACATTGACCAACCTGGAGTTTCCTCCTTTACCATAGTCAAGATCTTCCTTTTCAAAATTTCACACTCCGGCATCAGATGATAATAACTACAAACCTTTGCAGACACCTATTATGCACAACCACATATCATTTTCTAGATGGCTTTAATTAATTTGCCAGTATCTCAACTTTGGTCTAACCAGGTAAAGATGTTCCATTCCCCTACTAAGGTGCCTGTCTATGCTGGGGGTTTAATATAACCTTTCAAATATCTCTGATACTGGTTTATTTTCTCAAAAACAGATTTAAAAAATCCACATACTTGCAAGTTTTTCAAAATAACCAGAATTCTTTTTAATTAATTCTCCTAAGAAATTCGCCTTTTCTATAAAAACAAAAAAATTCTAGTAAGAATTATGCTGACAGTTACGTGTGTCACCTCCTTGATAAATGAGTCAGAAACATGCAAAACGAAAAGGAATTCTTTTGCCACTTTGAGCTAAAGAAGACTTACATGGTCATTAATTTACACACATTCTTGCAAATGTATCAGCCCAGAGGCTTAATTTATTGTTAGTGTACTTCTGACCAAATCAAATATGGCATTCAAAGCTTATTAAGCTTTATTCTTACAACAGCTAATCACACTAGGCACGTTTCTTATTTAAAAATAAGACATCACTGGAATTTGACTTCATTTCTATGGACCTTTTTATTTACTAATACTCAATCAACTTAAAGAAAGAAAAATTCTGTATCACTGGACTTCCTAATTTATTGAATAATGGGCACTCAAACATCTTCTTGGAAGTCAGTTCATATTTCACACTGCACTGAGCAAAATATTTGCTCGTTTTCTGGGACCTCTGTCCAACCTACTCATGCAAGTCCTGTACTAGCCCTATTTCTTTTTCTCTCACAGTACTCAAAACATCACAGTTTTGCAATTTTGCTTCATCTAGAAATAACTTGTCCACGCTGTTTCTTTTAAAGATCAATACACACCTTGGCAGTTTAAAGCATCTGAAACTGTCTAAACTACTTCAACCTACATTATCTAAAGCCATTTGAACACCTGTTGATTTTGATTCACATTTCTGTCAATTATTGCCTTACAGCCAGCTGTAAATATTATACTGTGTAATATTGCCAGTCGATACTCAGAGAAACACCAAGAAAACCTGAAACTCATAATTCCCTGTTATTAAAAGACATTTAGACGTGGGATAGAAGTAGAGTTTGCAGTACTGCTAAGGGAAGATTGTATCAGACTTTTGAAACCAGCCTGCTGACATTAGTTTCCTGTTCTTTTTTAACAGCATGTAAAAATCAGTGCTCCTGAAAAGGCAACCTTTTTGTGGATGGTATCTTTGTAAATATGTCAAGAGTACAAATATGTGGGAGAAGGAACAAGCTTCCCACTCCTAAATACATTCTTTATATCTAATAGGGAATAAAAAGAGAACTTGTAAGGAGATAAAGCTCAAAAACATCGATTAGCATTATTCACAGAGATTCATTGTATTTACAGGAATATCACTCCATTAAGCAGAATATGAGCTTCAACCTCTTGCAGATCACACAACTCCCCAGCTACCAGGTTGCAGGCAGTGCAAAAGCAGACTGCACAACTTCACTGCTCTACAAGACCCTTGTACTGGGACACCAAGAACTCTAAAGCTCCTTTTGGCTTATTAATGGTATTGGAAAAGGCCAAGCCAAAAAAAAAGATGGATAAGCAGGACATCTTAAGCTGTTAGTCATAATGTGGGAAACCACAGTATTATTCCCATCCTCCAGATATTAAGCACATGTTGGTTCCTTAAGAAAAACAGACTAGAGATGACAGTGTGGTTCATCTATCAACTGCATGCTCATCTCTCTTATCTACAGGTTTTCAAACAAACAGCAAACTTTCAGCAATTGTTTAAAAATAATTAAGCAGTCAGGAAAAGCAACCCGAACTCTGATCTGGTGCATTTATGCATATTCTTTAAGAGCATCAACACTTCTTTTACCATCTGGCCACTGCGTTTTTTTAATGCAAAATAAAGCAACTGCTCTTTTATTGTGAAACCAGAAAAAGTTATTCTTGTATTTGTATATGGTAACCCAACTGTCAGCACTAGGAAAGTTACAAAAACAACTTGCATTTGGGTTCCAAACACAGAGTCACAAAGCATACATCTTCAAACTCCTGTGTTGGTTTTGCTTGGCCCAGTTTTTGCTAGTGGGGGGTGGAGGGCCACAAAGACAGCTCCTGTGTGAAGCTTCTTGAAGCTTTCACCATGTCCAGCAGACCCAATCTTTGATGGCTCTGAAGATGACAGACATGCTGCTGGCCAAGGCTGGGCCAATTAGAGATGTTGGTTATGCCTCTGGGAAAACATATTTAAGAAGAAATCAAAACAATGGGGCAGATCTTTTTAGCCAGAGAAGGAGGATGAGGTGAGAGTATGTGAGGAAAAACAACCAGGCACCGGAGCTGATTCCTCTGCAGTCCGTGGTGATAACCATGGGGAAGCAGGTAGTCCCCCTGCAGCCCATGGGAGCCCACAGGGAATGCTGAGATCCACTCGCAGCCCATGGGGAGGTGCCCACACCGGAGTGCGTGGATGCCTGGAGGAGGCTGTGGTCCAGCGGGAGTCCCAGTGGAGAGAGAGGCCTTGCATCGAAGATGGAACAGCCTGGCCTCGGAGGTCTGCACCCCGTGGACAAGGGACCCCATGCCGCAGCAGTTTTGGAAGGACTGTCTGCTCATGGGGGGTGCTCACGTTGCAGCAGGTTCAGGCGGGCTTCTGCTTGTGAGACTGGGACCTATGGCTACACAGAGTAAAAGACTCCTCTCCCTGAGCAGCAGAAGATGATCTCGGTGATGAACTAACCAACCCCCCACGCCATGCCTTGCTCCCCTGTGCTGCTGCTGGGAAGGAGGGAGGGCAGTGAGCAGAGAAAGGGTGTAGTTGAAGGTTTTATTTCACTTCTCATCGACTCCTCTGACTCTGCTAGCAATAAATCACTTTGCAACTTTAAGTTCAGCCTGTTTTGCCCTTAGTGCGTCTTCTCTCCGTGCCTTATCTCAATTCATGAGCCCTGGGTGTGCTAATTATTTTTCTCTTCTCTGTGTTAATTATTTTTCTCTCCTCTACCCAACTGCGGCAGGGGAGAGCGAGTGAGTGAGTAGATGTTGTGAGTGCTTGGCATTTGGCCAGGGTCAAACCGTGACACTCCAAACTATTTCCACTTGCCCAACTTCCCTATTCCAACCCAGACTATTTATCAACTAACACCTTCAATTTAATGTTGAAAATATTCTCGTTATGATAGTAAGTAACAGCATTCCCTCATTTGTTACAAAACACAAATAATCTTGCTCCTTTTTCATGGGGAAGTAATCATGAAATAAAGCCTAAAATCTTGAAAATCACCACTCAAAAGGTCTGTTTCAAAAAGTCTTGAATAATAAACAACAAAAATATATTTTATATGCTTTTTTTTCATTTTGTTTCTGATACAATCCATACTAGATACTTCAAATAAACACAGATTCACTCAATAATAGGCCACATTTCTTTGCCCTAATTTCTGAGAGCCCAATGGGCTAGGATTATTCATAGGAGTCTGCTCAGCCAAATTTAGCCCAACAGTTCTTAAAAATACCGAATACAAAGTAATCATACCATGACTTTAAGTGCTAAGAAGGGCTATGAAGCTATTTTGAAACTGCTGTTTTAGACAGCTGTTCATCTAAAAGGCTTAAAAAGTAAGCATTTATACTTAAATGTGTTCTTAGCAAGCATTTATACTTAAATGTGTTCTTAGCTTGAAACACAAACTTATGAATGTTTTCAGGTTTTCAGATGTGCAGCTACATATCAGTCTAATTAAAATTCAAATGACTGCTTTATAACTACTCTGCATGTACTAATGAAGTACATTTCACTCTGAACCCTTCAGAGAAAATATTTAAAATGCTGAGCTCTAGGGGACTTGGCAGAACATGCCAGCTGTGTAACCTCGTGATGTTCAGTTTCCCAGGGTAAGGCAGCAAGCCTGAAGCTGCTGGGGTCGTGCTTGCACTGAACAACCAGCAGTTGTAACTTTCATCAGACATGAGTTAGACCCCAAATAAGAACTCCTACCTCAAAATATTTTGGATTTCCTCTATGTATCACTTATTTATCTTTTATGGACTTTCTTATTGTGTTTTATTACAGTCAGTGCATTTGATGAAGACAAATAATCTGTTTGCAGTCCTTAACATCTAGTCCCAAGCTTATTTCAGGCTTATATACTAAACAGCGAAAAAGCCAAACCCAACCACCAAAAGCCATTAACTATGCTTTTGGGTAAGGGCACTGCTTTGAACAGAATGTTCAAAACGCAAATAGATAAATCTATCATGCAATGATAGTGAGTCTCCTTTTTGATAGGAACAGTATTAAAAAGGTTAGGACTCAGAAAATAAATCACAGCAAACTGGCAGGTTTTTACAAGCCTCTACAAAGCTCACCAAACCAATTACAGGACTGTGCACCACCTTTCTGACTTTCTTCAATCATGGTGTTTGTGTCACAGCCATATCTCAGACAAGATTTTTCAGCATAATATCTGCCCCTTTTTACATTTTAATCTTTAAATAATGAGAGGCCTAAACAGTTACTGGGAAATATAGTTATAAAGGAAAACTGATGTAATGAGACTTTTCAGATATCTTAGACCAGAAGTAGAATTCCTATATCTGTTCTACAAAACAAAAAAAAACCACAAACAAACAAAAAAACCCACACACACCTCAAACAAAAACAAGCAAAAAAACCCTGTAAAAACAAACAAGAGAACTAAAATAAACAGACATCATATGTGGTTTTGTAAATATTTAGGGTTTGTCTGTTTGTTATTAACATACATTTCGATAACAAAGTTGTAAACTACACATTTGATTGGAGAAATTGCAGTTTATATTTTGGTTGTTAAATTGGATAAATTATACAGCTTTAGGTTAAGTTTCTTGAATGGATGGCCTATGCCACTGATAGTGTGAACCCATCAATATTAAAAAGAAAATGAGCATTTTGAGATTTGTCTTGCATTGTTTAGCTGATAGCAGACACAATGCACACACAGATTTGGGTACTGCTCTTTCATTCAGTGCCATCACGTGGAGTATTATCATCAACTAAACTTACCTACAAAATTACTTTGACTCTATGCCATGCACGCTACCAGCATATGTAGGAATTCAGAACTTTCCTTTGGAGGTTTTTTTTTAGGTGCTTTATCAAAGACAGTCTTACATATTTCTAAAATACATTTTTGAAAGAAAATCCCAAGTACACAGGACACTAAAAGTCTTATAATAAAACTCCATGGGCTCTAAATAACTAGTATTAAGCATGGAGTTAACCCCAAAACCAGAGAACTGGTCTGTAACAATGTCATACTATTTAAAATACTAAATAAGTGAGAGTGATTTAAAAAGAAACTCCCATTCATGAATGTATAGGTCGAAATTAAGAAGAGGTTGTAATTCCAGTTTGGTAGCAAATATGCCTTATAAGCTAAAACTCCATGTATTGGGAACTCAGTGGGAACACTAGATTTGATAAAAATTGTTTCTGTAAGTTCAGATATAATCCATTCCTGTGTGAATTGAAAATTCAAAATATCTGCTTCAATGGGAGATATGATCTGAAAAAAGAGAATAGTAAATTTTCATAGATTAGATCTGTGATTAGTACACTGTTTAGTCTGTGGTAACCTGCTTGATATCACACATTTTGTTTCCTTTTTTAAAACCACCTGAGTTACAGGTGACAGTATGAATATGCTAAACTGTATTGTTATGCCTAGTAACAATGCCCACAATTTTCAGCTGATATGAAGCCACACTTTTGTTGCTGTTTTAAAGCCATGGAGATCTGACACCGCATTTTTCATAGTCCAAATGTTTCACATTCATTTTAAATTATTCACTTTCCATCTCAAGAAATAATTCTGTTAGTTTCTGGGACTAAGTGCAAGGATTACAATCAAGTCTGATGGATAATAATTACCAATCTGCATTTAGGCTCAAAATTTACATAATATTTACAAGAAATAAAAACTGAACTGGATAGACACAAATAATAAAGACAATATTTAAAATTCTGTAAATTATATGTTGCATAAAACTACATACAATGTTGTGAAACACACTGTTTGTATTTATATTGCTCCTACAGAGTTTTTTACTGGGCAAGAATGACTCACTGAAAAAAATCCTGTCTGATCTACATCTATGAACTCATCTACCTGTGTCTAAATTATGTATGTCAAGTAGGGTAAGTAATGTGTAAGTATGCATAAACCCTCTTCATTTAAATTATTAAAGTCGACAATCTTAGTCTGCTAAATGGAGTCCTCTGAACATAAGATTACATAAGATTAAAAGCCATCTTCACCATTAAATGGAAATATTCATTTTGGCAACATGACACAAAAGCAACTAATACGGGCTTGGAGGTGCAGCTAGAAAGCCCTAACAAACTTTTTTGACTTTTTTAGATGGATGAAAAGGAAACGTATGTACAGAAATGAACCA
>VZRN01000486.1:879210-975884 GCA_013397935.1 Dasyornis broadbenti | reverse complement strand
TAATAATTAAAAAAAAAAAAAAAAAAAACACCAACCACCTTACTCTATGGCAAATTCGCAGAATGATCCACTGTAAACACAAGCAAACAATACTGATCTGATTTGCCAGAGTGAATCAATCATTTAAAAACTCTCTATTTCATTATGTCAGCAACTGCTCAAAAAGCATCAACTTGCATCCATATGTTAATTAACACCACGTGCTTTTTTATCTATTTGGATTTACACAATCAAAAACTGTGTACATCACAGTTACTGTTTCTCAGCTGTCAGAAAGAGTTTCAGACTCGGTCTCTCTGGAGACAGATTATTTGCCTTGGCCACTGAGAATATATTTGCTGTAAAAGACAGAAAAAGAAGGCAACCCTTGCCTTCAGATCTTACGCTCTGGAAGACAAACAGAGAAAAGAG
The DNA here is from genome assembly GCA_013397935.1 of Dasyornis broadbenti. Classification (NCBI taxonomy): domain Eukaryota; kingdom Metazoa; phylum Chordata; class Aves; order Passeriformes; family Dasyornithidae; genus Dasyornis; species Dasyornis broadbenti. The sequence continues at coordinate 975,473 of VZRN01000486.1, read as the reverse complement.
TTTTTTCTCCCAGAGGCAATTAGGGCACAGGAGTTCAGGCTAATGTCCCACCATTCCAGATGACACCCTTCTCCAGAAACATCCATACAGAATTTGACTGCTGGCATGGAAACAGCTTGCATAAATATTAAAGGATCATACTTTCATGTAGCCTTGCCTGTGCCAGGTATAACCTTCTCCAGTCCCCTCCCCCCTCTCTCCTCTTCTCTTAAAGCATAGTCATCCCACACAGTTTTTATCAGTCCCTTTTAATGATGTAAACCAGCTCGATACCTCAGGGCTTAATTAAATTAATGTGAGTTTACCACCTGCCATAAAAACAGGAAAAATCCCCAAACCTTATGCCATTTAGAAAAGCGTAACTCAGCTTTCAGTGTTCTGCTGTGCAGTGGTTCACAAGGGATCAACACCACATTTGTGACTGACCCAGAGCTGAGTATTTTTGATTCTGCACCATGAACAGGAATAGTTTTCAGGAGCTGTTAAAACACAGCTTCAACTTGTTTGCTTTTCAACAATCCATGCATTAAGTCTAGAGAAAAGTTACTTCACTAGCAAACAACATAATCTTTTCATGAATGTACTTCCTCATATTACCAATCTCTATATGCAGAAAGTAACAACCTTAATATTCAAATGAAAAGAAACAGATCTCACTAATCTTGAGATATTAACTAATCATAATTTTTGTTTTAATAAAAGGGATGATCATCCACACAAGGAATAAATTTAAAAGTACAGCAAACAATGATGAAACAAAATTATTTACAGACGATTGTCAAAAAGGAAGTTTACAGGTGTGCTGGTTTTGGCTGGGGTAGAGCTAATTTTCTTCACACTGGCTGGTGTGGGGCTGTGTTTTGGATTTGTGCTGAACACACAGCTGATAATACAGAGATGTTTCTCTTATTGCTGACCAGGGCTCACAGAGAACCAAAGCCTTTTCTGCTTTTTGTTCTGCCACACTGGCAAGAAAGCTGGGGATGCATGGAAGCTGGGAGGAGACACAGCTGGGACAGGTGACCCAGACTGACCAAGGGGATATTCCAGACCATATGGCATCATGCTCGGTATATAAAGTGGGGGAAAGAATGAAGAAGGGGAAACACATTTGGGGTGATGGTGTTTGTCCTCCCACGTAACCATTGCACGCGATGGGGCCATGCTGTCCCAGAGATGGCTGAACACCTGCCTGCTCATGGGAAGCAGGGAATTAATTCCTAGTTTTACTTTTCATATTAAGCTGTGTTTATCTCAACCTACAAGTTCTCTCACTTCTCCCCTTTCTCCCTGATCCCGCAGGTGGGGGAATGAGTGAGTGACTGTGTGGAGCTTGGCTGCTGGCTGGGGTTAAACCATAACAGTGGGGCTTTTGCCACTTTTCTCTGACACCCATCCCTTATTTTCTTCCTCTTACTTAGGAAATTAAAATTTATGCTACAGATTTGATAAAACTCACTGAAAAAACACTTGCATAAAGAAATTGCATAAAAAAATAAGGAAACTAAGCATTTTCAATTTTGTCTTCAGCATGTCTGCTTTGGGTTTTGTTATTATTGCTGCTGATTGTTGATGGTTTATATATCTAATATTGTTATACACTTGAAATTTGCAACTTATTCATATAACAAGATTCATTTTGAGACAGATCTGCTTTGAAATTGGTAGAAATTGAATTATAAATATTTTTCACTTGAGCTGCTACACCTCTGTAGATGAGGTCATCATGTGTTTATCTTGGACAAGCCTGATAGTTTTATATTCAGGACTGTCTCCTATTAATGAAATTAGACATAATTTAGACCTGATGTCTTGCTTATCTGTTATTTTCCTCTTCAAGGTATGGGGTCAATGTGAGCAATTTGCAGCCTTGCACTAAGTCCAGACCTTTTCTGCTCCTCAACCCACTCCACCAGCGTGCAGGCTGGAGGTGCACAAGGAGTTGTGAGGGGACACAGCCGGGACAGCTGACTCCAACTGACCCAAGGGATATTCCAGACCATATGACCTCATGCACAGCATACAAAGCAGGGGGTGATGAAAAAGGAAGCAGGGAGCGTTCAGAATGACAGCATTTGTCTTCACAAACCACCTGTGATGCATGATGAAGCCTCGCTTTCCTAGGGATGAACCCCTGCTCGCTTACGGGAACAGCTGAATGAACTCCTTGTTTTACTTTGCCTATACATACAGCATTTGCTCTACCTTCCAGTGTGATTGCTGCAAAGAGATACGTGTTAATAGTCAGCTTTTACCAAATTGTTCTATCAAGATGTATCTTCAGTTTGACCGTTACTTCTGTAGTGTGAATTATTTAGTGATCCTGGGGCAGGCAAGTGCACGCAAAGAAGCTTCACTAACAAAACATCAGCTACACCACAAGGACCCACATCCTGAAGGATATTGGAGAAAAGCATGGGATGGTAACAAGCATTCCCAAGAATGCAAGTCCAGGATGATAGCTGAAGTCTATTGCTCGTGTTTGGCCTATTCCTGGTGCTTGGTTTTGCATCTCATCCTTGCTCCCTGCCTGTAATTCAGATACCACACTACTGTTTGCATTAAAGTGCATCACAATCCCATTCTAACTGGAAAATGTCCATTAACACAAGCACAGAAAAATTTTTAACAGGCTCGAGAACTCTGTTGGAACTACTTTCGAATTATCACATACCTCTTTGAATATTTCCTATGCTCCTCCTTATATAATGCAACAGTAACATTCTATGGAGATAGACATAAGGAAGAAAAACATTTTTATTTACTCTTATTTATAGTCAGCTTCGGTGTAAGGATTTGATAATTTTATGGCTCCCTCAGTATTTATATTCAAGAATGACTTCAGATGAGCTCATCCTAGCAACTGTCAGCCTTTAAAAATTAAAACACAGATGAACTGCATGGGCTTTCTTTTGTTTGTTTTTTTTCACCCAAGCACATGAAGAATGAGCAGAATACAGATTGCTTCATAAAACAAGGAGAAAAAGCAGTATCAGCAAAGAAGCATAGAAAACTGATATGAAATCTACACTGTATTCCTTAAAGACAAGAATATTCAGGAGTTTTAGATGAGGAGAGACTGTAGATTTAATATCCAAACTTACTGAATGATAATAAATTCATTAAATAGATCTTTCAGGCCTCACAGGCAACCAGCACTACAACCACTTCTATCCTAGCACATTTTTATTGTTAAAAAGATTCACTTAAAACAGAGCAGCATGAATTACTTCATCAAGATCACTGCTATTATAATGAATTATTAATATCCTAGTGAAAAATTTATTATTATGAATAATACATTCTAAATGATGAGACAGAAAATGAAGCATTACTCTGTGAAATATCAGAGAGAATTAAAGTGATGCTATGAAAGCTGGCAAGATAACCATCATGTTTTGTTCTAAATCTTTCTAGATGTCTTTCCAGATGCTTTACCTTTATTATATTTTTCTCATCAAATATTTATATTTTAACTCAAGAAAAAAACAAATACGTTAAGCAATGTTCTCCCCCTCCTAAGAACAAAATGTCCAAGTATATCTATTACTTTGTCCACATAATCAGTTCTGCCCTCAGGGTACCTATTTGAGTCTCCACAACATTTATTTGAGCATATGTGATGGAGAAACAAAATCCCTTATTTGCAATAAATAGCAAGTTATTTTTCCAAACTACTCTATCTACCACATATATACCAGAGTTAGAGGAGACTTAGATAAAATGTGTTAGATGAGGTAATTTTGACACTTGCACTATGCTCAGATAGGGAATTAAGTGTAAAGTAATAATCATTTCAATGTAAATGCCACTTTAAGAATAAAAACTTACCACAAATGGAATCATTTCTCTCTTTTCTACAGAGTTAGAATCAGAGCAATCAACTTTTCTCTGAGTTATAGTACACAAAAGTTGCACTGTGGCTTACTATAACTGAGTTCAGACAAGCAAAATAACAAGCATATTATTTGGGATGGTATTCTGCAGCTAACTAGTTTTACAGTGAACCCAAAAAAGAAAACATAGCATTAGAGTCCAGCCAAAGGACAAAGGAACAATTAAATTTTTAATTCGGATTAAATATGCCTTATATTATTGACAGCTTTTATCTGTCTATCCTCCTTGACTGATTTGCATATATTACATCCAAGCAAGCAATGTTACAACTATCCTTGCTTCATGACATGAAATGACAATTAAAAGACTCAGCTGTACCTTAGAATTTGATGTGGATTCCAAAAAGCAAAGCCTATTGCCAAATCCTTCTGCAGCAAGACACAACTTCTGTTGCTCCTTGTGAAGAGTTGCAGAGCACTGCAAAACCACTTCATCATCCTAAAAAAAAAAAAAGCTAGGATTATGCTTCTGACCCAACAAGACCTGTGGAAACTTTAAGAAAATAATTATTAAATGTACAAACCCTTATCCCTGAACACAAGCAGAATCAAATCACAGAATAACTTTTATTCAGAGTTGTAAGTGTGGGCAAATCAATTAAAATAATTATAATAACTGCCTATGTGCTTTTCTTGTCTGCCTGTTCTTGCAATAAAAGTCAGATAATAAGTTTTATTTTAACTATACGCAAAGCACACAGGAACTGGTATTTCTTTGACAGGTCAGTCATATAATGCAAAGAAGTGGAAAAGCTTAAAAATCAATTAATTGACGGCTACTATATACATTTGACTTAACTTCTTTGTGTATATAACACATATATTCTAGTTCATGCAACTTGCTTAGAAGGTTGTAAAGAAATAAGTAAACAAAAGAAGAAAGTATTTTTTTCCTGTCTTCAGAGTTATTTTGTATCTATACTTCATAAAACTTAGGCTTTTTGCAGTAAGTTAAAAGTACAATCTTGTGCAATCTTTGTACAATCTTGTGCAAATAAAGGATTTTTCTTCCAAAAAAGCTACTGCCTACTCGCCACTGCTCCTTGTAAAAGCCATGGAGAGAAATGCCCACAGTTTCCTAACAGAAGGAGGTGTGGTGACTTGCTGTGACTTTTGTGAGCGAGCAAGACTTCGTGATAGAAGATAATAAAAGTATGATGACTAAGCAGGGTGCTGAAGCTTATCAGAGAAAGTACTACTGCTATCTTATACTGAGTTTAATAGACTTCTGTGAACTTGCCAATTAAGTGCTCTGTGCTTATCCTAATGTGCAGGCATACAGAGGCAGGAAATACCCAGAAATTAAAAGGGAAAATGAGTTATTGGGACAGCTGTCCCATGGCTCTGCTCAGTATAGCAGAGAAAGGATGGTCTAGGAGGAACCAATAATATCTTGCACACAGCAAAGCAAAAAGTGTGTTCCTTAGTCCTTAATATGTATTAACGAAAATTTCAGGGGACTGATTCCTTGTAGTAATAGTCGAAGGAGATCTTATCAACAAGCCTCAAAAAACAGAGGCAGACCCTTATTTAAATCCCAGTTCTTCTAAGTAATACAACCATCAGCTGGAGAATCTCTGCAGAAATATGGTTCAAGTTAAAGAAAGAAAATTTTGTTGCAATTAACCTATTTTCTAGCAAAGATTTTCTGTTTGAGAATAGAAAAAAAATAGTATCTCCCTGTGCATTCTACCAATTCATTTATGAGTTTCCAATAATAAGCTTCAAATTCATTATTATGAAGAGGCCACATTTAACACTGCAAGTAAAATGTAATAAATAGAACAATAAAACTACAGGCTGAAGCATGCAACTGGAAGCAGAACAGGCTGAGACTACAAAAATGCTTGCATTAAAGCAGGAATTTTTTCCAAAAAAGAGTTGTTCTAATAGGCAGCTTGCTACATAGAGACATTCAGAAAAGTTAATCAAATTAAAGAAATGCCTGAATTTAATCAAACTGAATAATTTGAAGCCACCTGTAAACACTCATCCTGAATTAAGCTAGCCTTTAATTTGGTTTAATTTGCTACACTCAAATAATTAAACTAGACTAAATTAAAGTGTATTTCATTCTGAAAAGAACAGGATCTTACAAGGAATTTAATCAGACACTCAAAAAAATTTATTCTTATTACCTTTTTTAAATTGTTCCCATATAGCAAAGATAAGTGTAGGTAAACCAATTTTCCTTGTATACCAGCAACGGTGCCCATGCTGCAATCTACAGCCAATTGTACAGGTAAAAAGTAATAACTGCTTCCAGTCAGGCATTAAATTCAGAAAACGTAATACATGCATATGTTACTGGTGAAGTTCACAATGTAAAATCGTAGCTAACAAAGAAAAATCCCTGAAGGCTAATATCAAGGCTCTAAAAGACCACACATACAGACCTAACAGCTTTGCTGTGTACTCTTTGTAAAAGTAACATCACCTATTAAAACCCAGAGCATTTGGGGTGGGGGAAGAGAGAGTGGTTGGTTGTGTTTATTTTTAAAGCCCTAAATTACTACTTTCTAATTTTCATTACACTTAATTCAAATAAACATTTCTTCTCATGTTAAAAATAGCAGTGTTAGACTGAAGCTATATACATACATTCTCCTTCCTCTTTCTCTTCCCAGCCCTTCTTCCTGAAGTAACCACACTAGCAGAATGGAAATTTCAGTAACCCTGTCACCATCATACATTGTGCTAGAGTTGTCTCCAAAAAGGGTGACAAGAGAAGATGCTAACATTGTACCTCCACAGCAGAAGCAGACAACATAGCAAGGCTACCTTCTACTGAAATGAACCACCAATTTTATTTTATACTGCCCCATTTTCTATCATTGTATGCTAGGTATTTAGAGAACATCTGAAAAGTGTTCTACAAAGTCCATCTACAAAAGTTATTCTATGCTAACAGCAGCAAAACTATAAGTTGCTTTGGGGCAAGTCCCTGACATACTTAATTTTCGTTAATGATCTAATGCATCGTACCCTTCCCTACAAACCAATTAAGTTCAATTACCAAGCACACATGTAGAATGCAGATGCTGACTGTTGGAGGATTAAGAACAGGAATATAGCGACTGCTAAATTTCCTGACACACAAACTTTCTTAATTCATTTTGCAAACATTTTCCCCTTCTTTCTCTGTGCAGTGTACAGCATACATGGATATTTCATTACATACTTGGCACACAAAAAAAGATGTTTTATTAATAAATGCTTACAAGTTCATGAAAATCAATTACCTTCCCCTGCCCTTTTCCAAAGTTTATTTCTGGGTTGGCAGGATATGTTCATTAAAACAAACTAAATTTCAAGTCTGTTTTGCTATATTTTCTTTGTTTTCTATGGCGATGGTCACAGTAAATCTTCTCTTAATTCAGGGAACAGAGTCACAGTGTTGTGGAACTTATTGTTCTAGTCCAAGTGGTGTTGAAACAATTGGCACAGAAGGTTAAGAACGATGTGATGCCATTGTCAGATCAAGTGAAAGGTAATTATGGATAATGATGTGTCACACAAAGAGTTCTAATTTACTTTGCATTTCTCTGCACACCATTAGAGAATTATCTAAGGGAGGCTCCACCCTAGATTCAGTCTTCCAGCATTTACTGACTATGTGTTCAGAAGATTCCTATAGATATTCAACTTGATTGAGTTGCAGAATTATATTATGATACATTATTCCATTACATTTCTTTAAAGCAGACTGGTAAGTGGGTAATGATCTCAGCAGTGTCTTTCTAAACCTGTTTTCAAATCAGCAAATGATACACAGCACCAGTATCAAGAGTGATAAAAATGCGCAATTTCCTTATTTGAAGTCACACCACCAAAGAGACATTCACTGAAGGTCACTTTGCACTTATATGAAGAACGCTACAATGTGCATCGCACCAAATGTCTACTAAAGAAAAATATGTTTCAGATGTTCTTACATCTTGAATTATGAGATGTCTCAAACTGGTTCATTCTTTCCCATTATCTTCTGATATTAGATCATCATAACTTCATGTCAGATTAGAACTGATCAAAGTAATTTATATTTCAAAGGACTGTAATTGTAGCCTTCAAAGGTTAAGCAAATACATCAACTCCCCTCATATGGGACTGAAAATTCAGGGGGTAGAGGCAATGCAAAGTTCCTGACAAGAATATTAGTGCTTTTTAAACGTATCTGCAAATATTGAGTTATTTCCTATCACAATAAACTAAACACAGACAAACATTTAAGAGTTCAAGAGACCAACTTCAAGCACAGATGTTTAATGCTAAAATGTAATCACTTGGACAAATTTTTTATCCACCTGGAATATAAACTCTTGGACAAACAGTGTTTTAAGACACGTAGAACTCTGTGCATGTCTGTGCATAGCTGCATTGACAATATGAAATGCACAGCCAAAAGAAGAAAGACTAGTCTTTTACAACACAGTCATAGGTCTTTGTAATAGATCAAGATAAGATGTTTTAATAAGCATTAGTGTGTCGCTATCGTTTTCAATCGAACAAGTTTAGGATATACGTGATCTCATTAAAATGCAAGTAAAAATCAGTATCTATATTCTGCAGTAACTAACAACACTACTTCATTTAAAATTCATATTCAAAACAGCAACAACAGGTAAAGATCAAACAAAATAGTTTTGCAAAAGCTTCAGTACAGTTTGGAAGAAAGGGCAGTAGCACAAACCTGAAATCCCTGCAGTCTTTTCCACTGCCAGATATTTCTACTACTCTTGTTTTGCTGATTAATCATCACTTGGATAAACATCTGCCTGTTTCCTCCATGGAAACATGAAAATTTTCCTATTCCCATCCCAATTCCCTATCACCATAGCAGCTTTCATTAGTAAGTCCAAAGACACTGCTTTGTCTTCTATTTTTCCAGGGTCTGGATACACAAAAAGAGATATCTAGTGAGCAAGGGAAAGTAGTTGCCAATAACCACACAAATTCTGTGCACACAGTGGTGCTACAGTTTATTTTCGAATGTACAAGGAAAGGTCAGTCACCGTAACAACAAATGAGCACAGTTCAGGTGTATTGTATTTACTGCAACTAAGACTGAATCTAACTTGGGCAGCTATCCATTTAGTTTAGAGACTTTAATGGACGATTCTTCTAGTCATTCTCATTCATCCTTCAGTTCACAATCAGAGCTACTTCATAACACTAAGGAATTTGCAAGTGCAGTAATCCCCATCCCAAAAATGTGGATGTAAGGAGCAAAGATGATACTGCCTCGCTACAATAACAGAGAATGGCTATGGCATGACAGAAATGGTGCTCACATTGCCCAGCTGACTGATAACCTGAGTCAAAAAGCTATTCTCCTCCCCAGGTTTGAGTACTGAAGCACCATCTCTGTGAAGACAGGATTAGAAAGTTGAGGCTGTTCAGCCTTGGAGGAAAGGTTGTGTGGAGACCTCACAGCAACCTTCCAGTATCTGAAGGAGGACAGGGAAGCCAGAGAGGGACTCTGTCAGGAACTGTAATGATGGGACAAAGAGGAAAGGGTATAAACTGAAAGAAGGGAAATTTAGGTTAAACATTAGGAGGAAATATTTTACTGTCAGGGTGATGAGACACTGGAACAAGTTCCAACCCTGGCAGTGTTTAAAGCCACATTGGATAAGGCCTTGAGCATCCTGGTCTAGTGCAAATTGTCCCTGCCCAGGGTGAGAGGGTTGGGGCTGTCTTTAAGGTCCCTTCCAACCCCTTAACATTCAATGATTCTATGAAATGACCTCATGGAAGGCACTGTGCAGCTAAAGCTACCACAGCCAGCCGTATACAGTGCTTTAAGATGATAAGCAAGAACTATCTCGGAGTAATCCACTAATCCTGAGAAATCCTTGTGTTTTAGCCAGAACACGAATTCATCGTTTTAAAGACATCATATCTCCCAGCATGAAAATATTCTGCTTTGTGCCATGTCAGGTATCTGTGCTGACTCAAACAACACAAGCTTTTGATAAGCACACTACTGTATTAGTTCTGATTTTTCAAGAAGCATTCCAAAAAATTCAGGTAGATGTTACCTACGTCACAAAGCCCTACTTATTTTTAAACATCCAATTTTGAAAAGTAAGGACAGTTATTGATTAAAAAGCAGAACACAGATTTATAGCAATATCTATTCATTAAGGGCTATGTAATTCTTGTCATTAAATCTTTATACTCACAGAAACTAAAAAATAATTGAATGATTTAGCAGAGGACCCAGTGACTTTAAAAAAAACCCCAACACTCACCTTTAACAGCACCATAGCATTTTCTATGGCTAAAATTACTTTGAAAACAAAAATACCACCACTAATAGCCGTAAATTGGCAAACTGCATCCTTAGAACTGCATTCTGGAAGACCAGATTAATGAGGGAAGAGCATGGGTTTGCTCTCAAGGCATAATATTATAACAGCAAGTTCTCAAGCTCCTTACTAGCACTTACTTTCATTTGCAGCAATTATTTGACTTCTCTATGAAATATACTCAAATCTCCTAAGATTACATGAAATATATACTACCCAGTCAAGCAGAAAGGGTAATTTCTCATGTCAAGATGTGGGCATGTTATGCTCCCACACAAATGTTTTGACTACGTGCATTTTTCCAAAAACACCGATTTCAAGTTACGACTGAACGAAAACGTGTACACACGTATGTGTATGTATATGTAGAAATGATTTTGTCATATTGTTCGCACATATATTTCCTTGTAATAGACAGCATTGCTGTGTCCTATTAAACACTGAAAATTGCTATCTCCCGTGTAAAGTCAGTTCTGACTAATCCTTAACCGTCTCAATGTTAATTCTATTCAAGAACTACAACTGTCAGGCAGATCCCACAGGTGGGCATCATCTATGGTGCAATAACTGTTAGTACCTCATCAACATGGCCACATCTGGGATTTAGAGGCTGGAGTATTTGCTGTGGTATTTTCCTGGAAACCTGATACTTGGTGGTTTGTTTGGTTGGGTTTTTTTAAATATTCATCACGTTTTAATTTTATTTTCTTCGTGCGCACTGCATTACTTCAAATTTTTAACCATTACGTATACTTCTATAACTTCTGAATTCATTCGTATCATAATGATTTAGTGGGGAGTCAAACGATAGGGAAGGCTGAAGCATTTTTATTTTTCCCCCATCCTCTGAGAATGCAAAATATATTTTCCTACTGTGTGTCATTTTCTTGTTTCACAAACTATCCCATTACTACCTCCAAGTATTTTATTTTAACCATGCAAGAAATGCACAGTACTGGAGCTTCTACTCTTACTATAAGCCTCTGTGGGAAGAGGTGAATATAAATAAAGTAGCAATACACCACAATAAATATATTTATTTAGAAACACTGTACATGCTTCAGCCCAAGGTGACTCATCACATCAACTCTAATATTTGCATTTCCCTTCCATTTCATGACAAAAACAGACAACTTTTATCAAGTAATTTCCTTGATTTTAAATTTTATACTTCATATTTTACTCTTTTGCAGAGAATGCAACAAAAAGAGCTATTAATAATTTAAATAATTTGCTTTGCTCTCTGTAATCTGACTCATTATACATAATTACCTTCCTTAAAGATATAATGCTGATTCTATTTCTACTGTGCTCTGACAACATACCAATTCTGAAACTGCCTAGAGAACAGAGAATGTGACATTTACAAAATTCAACATTCAAAGGTTAAACTTGGTAAGTTATGCTTGTGCATTCAAACTCCTACTGCTGTTTGATATGACAAATACTGCAGTTAGTGGAATGTTTCCTTGACTTCCATATGCTATAAAACGTGATCTCAGCACAGACTTTAATTTAATATCTCAATTTTTAATAGCTTCCTCAAACTCCACATAGGCAGAGTTCTGCTTCACTGCATCCCATTTACTGTTCAACTGTGCAACTGAACTGTGCAATGGGAATAGGTGCCACACATAACTTTAATCTACTCTTTAGATTTACAAACAGAAATTTAGCCAGTACAAACTGCTTCCTGAACATGCAGAACACTTCCTGACTTACAAACTTCACTTCAACTTCCCTTTGCCTCGTTGAGATACACACTAGATTACAGAGTAGAATAGAAGTTTGTAGGTCCTGTGGGATATCAAGCACAAGACTCAGATAATTACAGGCAACCATAGGTTAACAGAATAATAGGGTCCACAAATCAATCCCCTGAGATGACCCTAGATATCTGACCAGCCAAAAAAGAAAAATCAAAAATCAAATGTGACTTTTTTTTATGATAGGCATCTGAGTAACACACACAACACATTTTAAGTCTCAATAGAAGCTCTACTACTGCTACTTGACCCCGAGCCCTTTTCTTTCTATGCTTTAGAAGGTAAAAAGCTACAACAGAGAAGTCAAGTAACAAATTAAGATGGTGGTTTTTTCCTTCTCCAAATCCCTACTGACAACAAACAGTAGCCTTGGCACAGAAGATTAATGAAACACCACATACATTACATGCAAGAACTATGATCTACAGAGATTGAATAGCATTTCAACAATTCTATAGAAAACAGCAATAGAACAGACGCTCAGAGAATAGCATTACTTAACTGTTAATTCTATTCTTGACTGATCAAGCAGCGCTTTCAAGAAACTACTAGATTTTGAAATGCCAACAGGACAACGACACCAGAGCTTCTGACATCTGAATGCACAGGAAGATTGTGACAGACATAAGGCCCCACAATTCCGATTACTGTATCTGAACTTGAACCACAACTATATTGTTTCCTTGGTGGCAGATCACCATTGCAATAGTACATTTCAGCCATTTCAACCCTTTGTTTCGAATAGGGGTAGGAGAGAGAGCAAAAAGACCGATGATACCTAGAGAAAAACAGGAAAGATCCAGCAAAATTGCTGGGATGCAGTCTGCTTAGATTGTGGGAAAACTTGGCAACAATGGTATTTTTGTCAGTAAAACATGGAATAGAGGACAGGTAATACTGTTCCTCATTGCATTAAGGAAATAACTATTAGAAAAGGAGATGTTTTCTGAAAATAAAGCATTTTTACAGACTAGAAGTTTCATCATTATAAGACAACAGAAATTGCTCAACAAAATTTTTTCAGGATGATTTATGCATAGCTGGACTTGTCTTAGGATGAGAAGGAGATGACTTCTGGTCACGCAATCCTAAATGGCCTGAGCACATTTAACTGTACATGATTTAGTTTTATCCTGTAGGAGGAGTAATTTCACAAGAATTCAACCTTATTCCAATGGAATTCTGCTTTGAGAAAGAAAACCCCATGCAGAACAGATGGAATTCCAAAGGACCAGATTAGCTGGTAGTTCTCAATACAGTACTATGAAGCAGGCTGCTAGTACAATAACCATGTTACCTCCTCCTCCTTCCCTAAAAAGCTCTAACTTAGTCATCAAAATAATTTGCAACATTATAGCAATGTCATGGCAATCGGCAGTACTAAAGACACGCAGCAGTAAAAAAAAAAAAAAAAAACCCAAACAAAAAAAAAACCAAACCTGAAGAAAATAGCCCATCTTGAGTCACACAGATTCATATTCTGCACTTGTCAGAGAAAGTCATCACTAAAGAACAATGATATGAAGAGCCTGCCAGAAAGCAATCACCAAATAACAAGGGAAAAAACTTTTTACACACTACTTGGCAAACAACTAACGAGTGATAGCAACATGCACACAACACTGAAAACAGATGTACTATCCACGTGTAATCTGAAAGTCTCCTCTTCCAGCTCTTTATTCTGCCAAGTCATCATGAAACTGTGTCAAATTTGGTTTCAGCGTTCAGGGGCCTTCTGTGTGTGCGTGTACTAGCATGCTCTTGATTGACTCTTACTAAAAATGTGTCTGCAAATGAACATATTTCCAAATTAGATGGTTCATTTTATTATTTCTCAGCAATTAGCTCCAATGACAATCTTAAAAAACGCCAAGTTCAGCTGTCAGTGTCTAATAATAAATTTGTCTGTTACCATAGTTAGCAATGGCTAACTCTGCATCTGACACAGTTGATAGAGGAGTGGTAGAAAACATCTGTAACAAAGTACAGATACTAAATTAAACACAAAACATCTGGTGAGCTGATTTCAGCTTCTTAACAGCCTCAGTATTTCAAATTTATCTCTGACGTAATTCCACCTATTTTAGGAATTTGATAAGAGTCTACTGCATTACACCCTCACTCACTAGTTCCAGGCTATGCCTCTTCTGCCCTCAAAGGTGTGATTACAGCAAGGGAGATCTCTATGCTATATTTGATTTTGCTGGTGTGAATAACAGTAGCAATAAAGACAGAGGTGAGAGCATGCTAGAAAAGGTGTCCACAACATTTTGCAGCCAAACACAAGACTATATCTATTGTCTGAGGTAGGAGGGTAAAAAACTGACTGTAACAAATATCAGGGACTTTATAACCCCACAGCACTCACAGCTAATAAATCCTGAGTCTCACCAGTATCTGAAAATAATCATGGAAGGGTTTTAGTTTTACAACACTTTTCTGAGAAACACCTCATTAATCTCAGCTGGAAAACAGAGGCACATGTTAAAGTAAATAATTCATTCAAGATCACAAAATACTGAGACTCAGTATTTTCTTTATATGCTATTAATGAGTTCCAGAGCAAGAAGGCTCTGAGAATACACCTGTCTCATGAACAAGGTCCTCTCACTCCAGCTCAGGCTGTGAAAACCTCCCCTCTACATCATCCCTTTCATGCAAGAATATATGGGAAAAGGTTCATCAGCTCTCAGTCTTGGATCTTACGAGCAGTCTCAGGCAGCTAAGTCTGTAATATGACCTTCTGCTTGAGTCTGTGCATTCCATCCTAGATCACTTTCTCTTCCCTTCATCTTTTATCAGCAGTATTTCTTGAATTATTCCAATTCAGTGCTCTGAAAAACCGATATTTTGCAGCTGCCCAATCAATCATGTCACCTTTCCTCTCCAATTCCCACTCACCTGTCACTGCCTTTATTTCTGGAGCAGGGGGAAAGATTCATTCCCATCTTTATCTGTTTCAGCCATGTAATCCTCTGTCAATATTTCTCCCTGTTCTCATTCTGAACCTGCTGTAATTTATGAGTTTAACCCTTTCACTTTACACATTTCCCATAAGATACCCTCCTTGTTTCCACGAGAAGTCTAGCACCTTTCTGAATTCTTCTTAGACTAATTCCATTTTTAAAAATTCTCTCAGATTACTGCTCACAACTTCTTCTCTGAGCGTCTTTGATTTATTACCTATTCCTTCCTGTTGACCATTAATAAAATCATTAAGATGGAACATGGTACCTCCCCATGAACATGACCAAAGGGGCTATTGCCAATATTCAATCTCTACCCAGCTTAAAATGCCACAAAATGGCCACCATACAGCTGGAGCTGAATCACATTATTAAACTCCAAGAAATCATTACACTGAAAACCCTGTTCCTAGACATCTTCACTACATCATCAAGCGCAAAGGAGATCTTCATTTTCTCATTAAAGTTACTGGTTGTACCTTCAAAAAAGAGCCCAATATCCACTGCCTTCAGAGAGAGCTGCTGTTCAACATTTATCTCTTTTTAACCTGCCCCAACATGCCTATTTCTCAAAATATCAATGAACAAAATAAAGACTGTAGCAGCCTTAAAACACTACACAACAAATTTTATATCCAAACAAATATAATGCCTAGATATCAGGAAATAACTGTCTTTTGTAGGGACAGTGCAGCTGACAGGAAGAACACTAAATTGACAGAAGTGGCAGATGAATTTCACTCCCAAATCTCCCACCAAACTTCACATTAGCCAAGTTACTCCCCTGTGCTTAAAGCCTTTTTCCCCACCTAACTGGCTGTATTTGTTTAGACTTTTAAAAAAGACTCAAAAGAAAAAGCCTCCACAAGTACAGCACTAGAAAAATATATACAATACAATAAAGGAGCTGGAAGTCTTCTTGGTAGCCTTACCTGCAGGGCCCAGAGAACAGGCAACAATGAATAGGTCAGGTATTTGGTTCCAAGGCTGCCTGTGACCTGCAGCTATTTCTCCTCTGTTTGGGAGAATTATCAGCAGGTTTGAACAGTAGTCATATTTTGCAAAATCATAATATTGGAATCTTACTGCTCTTCTCTTCAACAAGAATGTAAAAAGAAGCAGCAGGATAAATGGGGACTGATACATTGAAAGAGCAGTGATTAGTGATTTTGACTACTCCCAGTGATTCAAGTCAAAGCTACATACAGTAGGAGAACACCAGGTACAGACCATCATACTCCCCTGAATATGGAACACATTTTATGGATTGAATTTTTCATTTCTTAGCCATCTATCCCTGAAAAAATACTTGCATTTGCCTCTGGATTTCCAGACATCTCTTGAAAAATTCCTTTTCTCAGCTGTATTCTCTGCTATTCCCTGACTTTTTAACCCCACCACTTTGAAACATCTTCAGTTTTAAAAGCTTCTCTGGTATCTCCTCTACCTCAGTTCTAAAGATGCACACATGTGGCCACATTGAGCAGTAGGAAGAAAGGAAAAGACTCTTGGTAGCCCTATCCACATACCCAGGGATGTCACTACCAGAAAGACAAAATGCCAAATAGAAGCAGCCTGATCTTGATCACATTTAGGAATAAACTACTATACCTAGCACATTGCAGTTTATATGCATATTGTGTGAGAAAAATAAAATCACTTCTATTTGGGGGGAAGGATGTTCTACCCATACCACCAGCTGTCAGTCAAGGCAGCAGCACCAGGAGAGCCAAGGATGTTAAGCCTGCTAGGCAAGGTTGAGAGGGTCATTTTTTTATTGTCAGACATTTTCAATCCTAGTAATGGTACTCAGCTTTACAAGAAAAGTGTTATGAGGAAAACATTCCTCAAGCCAGGAACCACAGATCTTGGCTTGAACCATAGATACTGACAATTCTTGTTAACTTTAACCCAATTTAGAATCACAGTAGTTAAGCTGTATTTATTCAACAACTTTAATTAGGTTGTATGACAAGCCACACAATTGGAGGCCTGTTTTTAGTGAACTCTGCTTCAAGAAAGATGTTCTAGACAATAGTAATTGGGCACTTTATTTAACTTGCCAGCTCCACTTTTACCTCACTTCTATGATGAAAGAAAACTTGAAAAAACACTATTTGGTTTTATAATTATGTTTCAAGCCAATGTAATGTAATCCATAAAATTGCCCTGGTATGTCCTACGAAAAATATAATTAAGTAAAAAAAAAAAAAACCATCTTCATTTTATTTGAGACATCATGACATAGCATGACTACAGAGCTTACCTGGCAACAGCTGCCCTCAGAAGCAGTCCCCAAAGTGCTGATGTCCCGTTTACCCTCCATACTGTAAAAAAACCCACGAGTATAGGGGCCGTAAAATGACAGAAGTCTTTCCTAATAATAGTAGGAAAGATGCTACATGGTAGCAACAAGACGTAGTAGGCAAGGTGTTAAAATAATCCCCAAATATTTTGACAGGAGCCAAGTGCTCTAGCTGGCCTCTGGGCTTGCTGTTTCTGACATTAATAGGTTATTTCTTGGCAACTCCTGAAATGTTGTGAAACAGGGGATGGGGCATACTGAAATGATGCATCTCCTGCATCAATACCTTGAAAATCAAAACACCTGAACAGTTCTTATCCTGACTCCAACAAAGTCAGGATAAGTCCTCCTCAAACAGGATGTATTTTGCATTTTACATTGAAGCTGACAAGCAGGACCTGCTAAAGGTCAGATTTCTGTGGCAGAATTCAGGTCCAGATCATCCAGCAGTCACACAGCCACAGGTTTTGCTAAGCATAGGATGTTGATCTGTACTTTACCAAGTGCTGTAACTTGCTACTACTCAATCAGTACCTGAGAAATTGTAACAATTGCACTGCCATTCCATTTCCATTTTTTGTTATGGACTGAAAAATAATTCTAGTATAAAAAGACTGAGATTCAGTGCAATAGTAGCATAGGATTGGCAATTTCTGCATAAGAAATCAAAGCACCCTGAAGTAGAAGACTTGGTTATTAAAGACTCTCTGCAAGTATTCACAGAATAGTAAGCAGATCCCCAGGCATTCTGTGTTAATCCTGACTTTTGAAATAGTAAAAAATTATGGGTTCCAAAAAAAATTTCTCTTTACCCCAGTTTTCAGGGCACTCAATTTTTTCATCACTTATCTCGAGTCCTTCACAGTCTTCCTGTGGAGCTGAACAATTCATGGAAGAGCGACAGGATTCAACTAGCACACTGTATACTGCTAACTTAGAAACATTAAGGAATCTTCAGACAGACAGGAAAATGGCTTTCTATCACCAGGTTCTCAAGCCAGCAGGTAACTCCTCACAGATTTTAATCAGGTGCAGTGACAGAAGGCTGCAGTTAACTGTGAGTCCCAAAAATATGTTATTAAGCAGGTGCAAAAATATATTTCAGGCTTGTGTACATGTCGCAATGTAACATTCAGAGTCTGCTCGATTTTTATTTCCTGTTTATTCCCCTGAACAACCTCACCAGCTACTGTACATGAGCCAGTGAAATGGAAAATTATTACCAAGAATATCAAAACAGCAGGAGTATGTTTCACCTACTTCAACTCTAACTTTCAAATGCTTCAACACACAAAATTATGCACAAGCACAAACTTAAACACTATAAATCACAAATTTATACTTGTGTATTCATGTTTTGCTCTTTCATATGTATGTATACCTATATATATATTTTTTTTCTACATTACATGGGATAAAAGATATGTTTCACTCTACTCCCAACAAGGAGAAAGGGCAAAAAAAAAAAAAATAGAAAATAAAAATCCACAAATTCTTGCCATGTCTGTTTATACAGTGGAAATAACGTTACTGTATTATACATTTTTTTAAAAAACTGCATTTTCCCAAACAAACAAATGTTAGGTTAATCAGAGCTGAATGGAAAAATTCTCAAATACTGACTTCATGATCATATGCTGGACTTCATTTTCCCCATTTTTATTTAGAATAAGAAATTCTGTCATTGCTTCCACTGTACTTTAAGAGTACTGGGACAGTAAAAAGTACCATGTTATCATATCAGCTGCATCTGATATACTAGAAAGGCCTCCCAGAAACATGTCAGAATTGCTACTAAAGGCGATAGAAAAATAAACATTTTTATTTCCAGTATGAGGCTCTATGTATAGCCTGTTTTTCACAGGCTGCTCTTTATCAAGTGCCAACCTTGCTAAAAATTGCACTGTTAGTTGTAAATCAGAAATGTCTGAGAAAGAGACGAGCATTTTAACCATGGAATAGATTCAGTATCATGGTTTCACCTAAGCCGAAGAAAATCAAGGCTGGAACTGTTGTTGGGCATTTTTTTGCTGTTTTTTTTCAGATGTTACATGACTAAAGAGCTGTGTTGCAATATCTTTAAAATTTAATTCTTAATGTAAGATATGTCTAAATCACAGGATGCAATGTAATAACTTGTCTATGTATTACAAAGAGTATCACTTTTCACTACCATTTTTATTCCTTCATGCATTTCAACTGATGGTAACTTCTACTGTTAAAACAAAAGCAAAATCCACAATCTCATAGAAGTTTTCACATTGCCTCAAACACAGCACATGCACATAAGTTCATTTTGGGACACAGCTATAGTTCAATGCTTGTCCCCTGAATTCACTGACTTTAGTGTTTATTTAAACAACTTTCAAGTATGGCAGCAAAGCTAATGCTGGCAATCATCAAAGAGACTAAGAACCATGAGTACTAATGTCTTTTGGCTCTACAGAGTCCATCTGGCTCACTGAGCCCCTGCAGACCCTTTAGACTAGGATGTACCACCCTTAAAGCACCTAAAATACTCTCAGCTAAGTCTGTTTAGCTACATCTGCCATTTACAGCTACTCAGCTTCAGCTTCCTTCACAGCAGCTGGCAAGAGATCAGTTTTCCAGAAAGCAAAACTCCTTGTGAAACCAGGATTTAAGAGAGCCCTGATGAACTGCCCTCTGCAGGTATCTACTCCTCTCCTTGGACTCTTCAATGATCAGCTTAGGCTGGGGTGACCAACATTTAGGGTGCCCCAGTTTAGGTGAGGTGAATCCCAGCCTTAGCACGCTTGTAGTAGCTTGTCCGACAAGAGGAAACAGAGAAACTTTCACCTTCTACAGAAGACTCTCGTGTTTTCAGTGAAGTGGCACTATGAAAACTAACTCACAAGAACTCAAGGCATCAAATGTCAAGAAATTTAGATAAGCTTTGCACAACTATTGAAATAATAGCTGCATCTTACTAACAACAAATAGCACAGTGTGATTTGGGGCTACACATGCTTTGACTGCCCAGTGTCTTAACCAAATCACAAAAAGACCAAGCAAAGAATAAGTCAGCATATTAATTTCCACCTGAATCACATACAAATCTGGATACTCAAAAGAAACGCTCAGTCATATATTCCATCTCTGCTCACCACCGCTGAGTCCCTGGTCACAAGATGGGCTTCTCCCCCGGTTTAGTATTAACTTACAAGTGTGTCCAATGCAGCCTTCAGCCCCCAAACAGCTGAGGGGTGGCCACAGTCAACATGATGGCAACATGAATAAATCCTGAGACAACCCAGGATTTACAGACCTCAGCTAGCATGAACTGTGAGCCAGCCAACTCTCCAGTGCTCTGCCAGCTGCTCCAAAACATTTAGATGAAGCAGGAAAAGGTAATGAAAATTCTGTGAAGAAAATATAAACTTTGTGAGGCTTTGGCAGTCCAGCTTCCACACAGCTGGTTGTCCCAGGAAGACGAGTGGAATTGCTGCAGTCAGGCTTTAGGCACCTATGTCCAAGCTAGTGCCATCAGGAAAGAAGCTAATGTGAAGGCAAAAAGATACTGAACTGAATAGCTGGCATAAATCCTGCTACACTTCTCGTGTTAGGTCAACATTACCAGTTGTCTTCATGTCCAATTTTTATGGACAGGCATAAGATAATAGAACTAAAGTGCAGGTCAGCAATCAGAAATTTTTACAGTAATTACCATAGCAGGAAGGGATATGTCATAAAAGAAGCTGCCAAGCCTGAGGCATGACAGAGCATGCTGCTGGGATTACAGCATACAGACCATGGAACAAGATTTATGCATGCATACATACAAACACATCCAGCATATACATGTATCATTATCAAATCAGCATCACTGGTAGTTAAAAGTTAAAATTCAAGGTTTCTGGTTTTATTTGGCTTCCAGCTCCTAATAATTCATCTTAAGTAGTGATAAGACATAAAAATTTTGTCTTTTCTCCACACACTGTCATAAATTTAAAGAATATTAATGGCTAGGTAGAGATTTTCTTGACCCTTGGAGAGCAGGCCATTGATCTCAATACTGCAGATGTAAAACAAAATGAAAAAAAATCTCTTTGGAAAGAATGATATATAGATAAGGGCCAATAACTTGAACCACAAACTTTGGTTACACAAATACACCTTATTCTCTGCTTCAATACTGACCTCATTTTAGGTTCATCCTAAAGCCCACATTTGCTATTAAACCAGAAAGATGGTGAAAATTAAAAGAAAGTGAAGCTTGCAGAATGAAATTTTACAGGCCTCTGTGTGCCTTACCACCTGAAAACTCTACAGCATGCAGCATTTAAATCAATTTAAAGCAGTAGGTCACTAGCACAGCATAGACAACCCTACTGAATGAGTGGTCTCCAGAAGGGAAATGCTGCTATGGTTGCCCAAGGAATTAAAAGTCAATTGACAAGATACTTCACTGCTATGAAAAATATGAATTCATGAAGCATGAAAGAAAAATTTGACATCTAATAATAAGACTTTTTTTTACCTTCCAAGCTAAACTTTTATCTGTTATGAAGATCTCTGCTAAAGTAAGCAAAGAAAACTAGAAATCTTCATGTCCAGGGCAGCACTACAGAAGACAAAAGAAGTTTAGCCATTGTTATCAGTGGGAATTTCTAGTAGTAAAACCACTAGTAGAGAGTCCAGCACAGCAGACACTCAACATTCACACAGTCAAGTATATACTGGAGTACCAAACTACCTGCCAAGAATAAACTCACATAAACAAGAAGGGATCTACAACACTTGAACACTTGCTGTGCTCCTGTCCCTTCCACTTCAACCTCCTCAACTCTGAAAGGATAAATCCTTCTGTGTCTGCCACCCTGAAATCCCCACAGCTTCCTGATTGGTCACTTCACCAAATCAATAGAAATAAACTGAACTACAAGTTTGTATAGCTTTTCACATTGTTCATTGCAGCTGATGACTCAAAACTGCAGGTTTTGCATTTGAATTGTTCTACCAGGGGTAATTTTTTTTTCTAAAATGCTCAGAGTTGCTCTTTACTTAAGGACAAACTTGTATTGATGTCTTTAAGATGACTTTTTAAGACCTGTAAGCCTGAACTCTGCCACACACACTTAACTAAGAAATTAAAAAGCTTATACAGATGCAGTAGTAAGAACACTGAGGTAAAATCACAAACTGCAAAAATAAAAAGTGCACAGATGCTGCAGCTCATTTTTGGCTTTCTCAAGAAATTCTTACATTAATAATCTATCCTTGTAAGACTGATTATATTTGTTTTCTATGACATGCTGCGAGCTTTCTGGAAGGTGTTGCTATTGGCAGAAACACACTGCACTATATCAGATTGCCAATAATAGGCAGAGCACGACAAAAACAGACTTAAATCATTACTAAAACACATAACACCAAAGTGAAAGTAATCACGGTGTGCCTTTACAAGACATATTCTACTAAATAGAAAAAAGAAAAAAAAGAGAGAGAAAGATAGATGACAATAATATGTTTATTTTAGGTTTATTTTAGCAGCTTGAAAAATATCTTCTGGTGATTTCATCTGTTGCATTTATCCAGACAGGTCTACACATCTGTTCAGTTCCACTTAGCAGTTTATGGGGAGGAAAAAAAAAAAAAAAAATAGAGGAAAAAAAAGAAAAGGAACAAAGTCAACTACAAAAGCAAAATCTGAAGGGTTTCTGAGGACTCCTGGCCTGTACACAGCGACACTATGTTAGTTTGCTTTTCAGTGTTAGACTCTGTTTTGCAAAATATAATACAAGAACATCTGAAGGAAATTACAACTTACAATGGAGGTATCAAATCTGCACCAGAAATGGATTAATTGTTCAGGTAGAATTGTTTGTTATTTATGGCTAAAAGCTGTTTCTGTTGAAATAAACTAAAATCATGCGCACACCCCATAGCTTTTTTAATTACTACAATGAAGTTGGAGTTCTGATTTGATTTGGTTGGGTTTTGACATGTTCCAGTTAAGCTGGGGATGGTGGGAAGGATAGTCCTTTAACATTTGATTCCCTTTAATTTTTACAATTAGATGTGCTATCTAATTTTGTTAGCAGAATACAGCTCCTAATCACAAATATAAAATGCTTTCAAAAATCCTGAAGTGTATATGTATGTGGTTTTACTATAAGCAAAATACTTTGTTAATAAAAAACAAAACAAAACATTTTTAGGCTTCATAGTGCTCTTCTCCAAAATGTATGATTCAATTCCTTTGGCCTTATCTCTGAAAACCAAAACCAACCTTTTTCAACTCCCTCTCTAATGTTCTTTTCCCTTTTATTCCCAAGTCATGAAACAACCTATAGAATTTTTGAGACAGAGGAAAAACCAGAGCAGCAAAATTTCCCAGAACCAGAGCTAAGTAACTGCATTGCAAGAAAGATTTAATCATAGCATGCTGATCAAAAAGAAAACAGGTCTTGCAAATATACTCAGAAGCAAAAAGGCAATAAGAATAAATGTTCATATAAAGCAAATACTAAGAAATAACAAACTAGTGCTGAATACCCTTGCCTGAAACAGACTGAACCGCACAGGACTTGCCACAAAGCTAAATGACTCTAAACATACAAGCCTTTGTTTTGTCCACTGTTTATTTGATTGATACACTTTTGTAAATGGCAAGGAACTGTCTATAACTACCAATTCAATTACCATTTCCAAACAGGTAACACCTGGATTGATCTCACTGCGTCAGATGTGTTCCTTTCTCCAAAATAAGGTATATGCTTGTGCATATAATCCATGCAACAAAATACCAAAATCTTGATTTCTCCTACAAAGTCACAGTAGGCAGAGCCATGGCCATCTTTGCATCAGGCTTGGATCCCTCACTTGCTCCTCAGGCATCCCAGCTGACTCTGTCCTGACTTTTCTCAGGAACATCTCTCTGCCACTGGCTTTTTTTTCTGCACCAGTTTTTCCAAGCTTGTGTTCCTTTGCATCTGAATTACCAAACCACTCCCTTCTCCTGCCTCAACATTCTCCTTCAACTCCTAATTTGCTAATATGAAAATATAAAAACAGTTTCCTTATAAACTTTTGCTTTTAGTCTTTGTCACCTTTTTCATCACCTTCTTGCCAAATTGTATGTATATCCTGTTATTCACTAGAGATGGTCAAGAAATGTAGTACCTGGTTAAAAATAAAAATTATTGGGGAGTGGGTTCTAAAAAGGTCTGAATAGCAAATGACAAGAAAATCACTTCTACATTCAAGAAAACTTCATGTAATTTCACACTTTACTGCCTTCATGTAATTTTTAGGAAAACCTCATACAGCTCAAAAAACCCTTATAGCAGCTTAAGGCGCTACTGAAATCCTTAACATTTATTGGAAACATTTTGTATTATAAAGGAAATATAAATGCCTAATTCCTATGTAAAAATAGGAGTTTATGTTCAAATAAAGCCCAAGCGTTTTATTTACTGTTATTGCTGGTGGCTGCGTAAGAAGCTTTCACAATTTAGAAAGTTTAGATAATTTGCTAAGTGTGTTTAAGCAATCTCCCTGGCAAAGTCAGAAAACAAGCTACTTCTCCAAGAACCATTACACACAAGTTAGATGCCTTTTGGGGGGATTCAGATCCTTAAGAATCACAGAAGTTTTAAATAGATTCTTGAATGTGAAAGTAAATATTTACATAAAAGAGGGTGGTTTGTGCTTATGTGAAATTCCTATTAAACCTCTAACCAAATATGAAAAAAACACATCCAAAGATGGATAAAAAAAACCACCACAACCCTAGACCTCTCCTTTGCTGAGGTATTTGGCAGATCTTTCCTCACTGACACAGTCATCACCTTCATGCACACCAATTAGCAGCATGTATCTAGAAGAGGCAGATGATTCCCAAACAGCCATTAAAGATGCCAGGCCAATAAAAGAGTACTTGCTACTAGAAGTTAAGACTAGGCAAGCCCTCAGGCATTTCTACAGGACACAGGAGGAAGCTACACAAGTGCAATGCCTGCAGCTCCCGGCTGCAAAGACATGTCTTGCCCCAAAACCCCTTTCACCTCAGACTGCTTCCCTCATCCCCAGAAGGCAGTGAGCATAGGCAAGCACACAAGGAAGGAGGAAAACCTGCTGCCCTGCAAAGCGCCAGCAACAGCAGAGCTTGAGAAGATCCTTGTGGCTTCCACACCAAGTCTGAGACAAAATCAGCTGGAAGATTGGCTAATGAAACTTTTTTTAACGTTCATTTTTTCCCTGCATCATGAATACAGTGGGATACTGAAATCTCGCTACAATTTATGACTATACAAGGTTTCTCAGCCAAAAAAATAAAGTAAACCACTTTGGCTAGGTATTCCAGGAATGGTAGACAAGTAAGCTGGCAAAAATAAAGAGTGGATTTAGTTTGAATTTACCCAGTATTTGTAACTTTCTATTTTTTAAAAAAGGTTTGGAGAGGATGGGGGTTTTGTGGTTTCTTTTTTTTTTTTTCTGCATGGATTTTGTTTGTTTTTAAGATAGCTGGCTAAATGTTCCCTCTGGCTTCAGACAATTTACTTAGGCTCATATTTTGCCAATTTTAACAAGCTTCCAAGTTCCCAGGATAAATCATAGATGATTCACCAATTGTTCTGCAAAATTCCTGATCTATAAACAACTGTATTTTTTTTAATTACACACCATAAACAGGACTCACTCTTTATTCTGAAAATAGGACAACTTTGTCTTATCTACTGATGAATCCCACTGCCAGAAGTCCTCAAAATTTAATCATCACAAGATCTTCTCTATAGAGTACAGAAAAGAAACCATAAAACCAAAAATTTCTTCTTTGTAGGGCAAGGAGGGTGTTCTCTTTCTATTCTTTTCAGTAATTACATTGTTGAGCTTGTTTTGCTTATTTTTAGTCCTAGAGTTCCCTACAACAAATTTACAGAACTCCATGGAAGTGAATTAATTGTGGATAACTTTTCTGGAAGGTTATTAAGACAAACAGATATTAAAATCCGGTGTAACATTCCTTAGTTTTGCAATCCAGACTTTTTAAAATAATACCTGCTTTTCAGAAACCTATACATCATTTTCTGTCTTGCATTAAAATTTATAATTTCCCACAGAAAGAAAAATCCTTTCAACATAAACCATTTTGAGGGAAAAATGTCTTCACAGATATTTTTCACGAGCTCTGATACTATTATAGCCATAAAACTGACCTCCAGATAGAAGAGAAAGAAAATTCCATCTGGTTCTCAAGAACTGGAGATGACTCATTTTTGCCTCACCACAGCTCCTATCTTTTGGCATATTCTCCTATATAAGTGTTAAATTTAGCAAATCTCTCTGATCTCCAGATACAGAAAATGACTATGATTGCATTTAGATGTTCATGTTTTGCCAAATTCTTACATGCCTCAGTTTTTTAACTTGTAGAATGCAGCCATTCAGAAAAAGAAAATATAATGAAGAGTTTAATTCTCAGCAACAAACAAAGCAAGAATATAATTTTCACTATTGCTCTGGTCCAATGGCTGACTGTCCTGCAAACAGACCTTTAAGATGGTGTTTTGTTGTTTGGTTTTTTTAAGAAAAATATTTTCAGGAGATGTATTAACAGTCTATTACTATCCCTGACAGGGTGAATAGCCATCACATAGCAGAGAAGACTGACAAGCTGCTTTTTTCCACTTCTCCATGTTCCTAGATAGAGTTTCATTTCAAGATCCTAATCCCTCACTATTCACACTGTAAACCAGGATGGGCGAACCTCGTCCTTTCTGAGGATCACTCAGCTGTCTCAAACACCCTTAGTGGACAATGTGCTACCACATATCTTAGCAGTGGCAAACAGAATTACTCAAACACAGGTCTTTCTCCAGCATAGTGAGGACACTTCTATTCAGACCACAACTGATGGCAAGCACACAGCTAAATGCCTCTGACAGATCTCAGAGAAACAACCATGTTGAATTCAAGGGGATGCAATGGGCATCTCTACTCAGAGCTACAGAAAGGTGAAACCAAGGCAATCGCC
Source organism: Dasyornis broadbenti (assembly GCA_013397935.1). Classification (NCBI taxonomy): domain Eukaryota; kingdom Metazoa; phylum Chordata; class Aves; order Passeriformes; family Dasyornithidae; genus Dasyornis; species Dasyornis broadbenti. The sequence goes on along the minus strand of VZRN01000486.1, from coordinate 948,232 downwards.
TTGTCATTTATCTGTGTATAAAAAAAAAAGAAAAATTAACTTAAATAAGCAGCATACCAGATGAAGCTAACAGCACTATGACCTGTGTGTTGTGATCATACACATCAAAGAGCTATTTCCATTCGTATTTAAATCTGTGGGTAAAACAACTGCCAACTTTCATAGCATAAAATTATTGACATGTAAATCTTAGGGTGATGTCCTTCTTATTGACACTGAAAATCTGCTAAGGTCTCAGATTTCTTACATTACTGGGGTAAGCTTATTTGCTTTTATTCAGTGTCATTAAAATGGGAATATAAAGAAAAGCTGCATCAGTGGTGAGCTGTGATAAGAAAGAAAGCACTTTATCATACTAATGAAGTTGATGCTTTAATAAGACAGTTCAAATCTGAAGCAGTAAATAAACAATTAGCAAAATCGCTGGAATAGAGGAATTAATGGTCTGAACAAGATGCACAGAGTCTCAAGAAAATAAAAATATTATTGATCCATAACCGTGTGGCTCTCAAAGTCTGGCCCCTGAGAAATTGGCTTCCTTCAGTAATAAATTATGTGGTATATTATAATTAAATTACTTGAATCATCACACAGTAACATGATCCTCAGTACTCTGTTGACTTTGAAAGCAAAGATTTGTGCTTTAAGCTTTCATAAAAATGGAGGTATTCATATGAATGAGCAGTTATACAGGTTGTCTCTTTTCAAATGTCTTTTTAGACAGAGATCAGGTAATTACTAAAATTGACTTTACTGTTAGGAAACCTCATCCAATAATCCCACATTGGGTTGGCAATGTGCTATAACTATGCAGGAATGCATTGGAGGAAAAAAAAAAGAAAAAAAAACCAAGAAAAAGACTTGAGCTGATATTAGCAAAAACAATGGACAACCTTTCACTGCAGTAATCCATTAGTAAATTAAAGGGAGAATATCACCCTCAAATGGCTACTTCAAAAACAGAAATGCAGCGTTTTCAGAAGGGGAAGGAAGACATGGAATCCCACTCACTGCACATAGGATTTAGGTGACTGGCAAGTCGATTCAATGAATAGACACTGGACTCTGTCCACAAAATGCTAATGGTCTTGTCCATCCACAGCCTGACGTTCCACCCAGCAGACAGCTGGAACACTGCTTACATTGTTAGACACGCTGTGTGGAGCAGAAGGACCTCACCTCTGACTCCACAGGCTGCAAACGGCTGGAGGCTGAAGGAATCTTCTGGCTAAGCACCACAACAGGACTGCACTGTTCACCACCAAACATCCCAACTTACAGTTGCCTGACTTTTACTGTGTTTATTTCTAAAACTCAAATCCCATCAATACCACTGGGACTTCACAAATCCAGCTTTGCAAATCATCTTCTTTGTGTTGTGTTAAAAACTGCTGCAAGCATTGAAGGGCAAGTACAGACAACCGTTGTGGTTTTTTTTTGGTTGTTTTTTTTTTTTTGTAATTGCTGTAAGACAACTGAATAAAGTCAAGGGCAGGGAGACCATTCTGAATGAAGGGTGGTGAGATACAAGTCCCAAAGTGTCACTTAATCTATTGATGTACCCCTCTCTCTCTCTTTTAATGAAATCCCTAGGTCATCCCAAAGACACTCGTTACAAAGAGCAGAAAGGCAAACCCTCATTTCCATTTCATTAATGTACACATGACTCTGCCACAGTGCATCAGAGACCAGTCTGGTGACAGTCATTCCTGCAGCTAGCTTCATGGTAATAACTCCTTAATGGCAGGCCTCCTTTCTTCCTGACAGGACAAGAAGGCATTAAGAATACTGAGTAGTTTGGGAGACAGCAAGCTGTAGCTGTTCCCTCCTATCTAAACCAGTCACTAGGGACAGTAAGTGACAGGTGTCTTCTGATAGCTGTCTTATGGGCCAGAAATAAACAAAATTATCAAAGGAAAAACAAAGATAATGTTCATATCTCAAAACAAAGACACTACAGCTGCCAACTATAGGCAAGGCCCTATAGCTCCTACAGAGATGCCAGTGCCTGAATTCACACTGACACTCAATTCTTCCAGTATCTGCAGAATGGGCCCTGTCAGTTAGGGCTGAGGCTTTGCCACGGCAAATCTGGCACAAAAATATCCAGTCTTTCCAGTCCTGGCTCTGGGGGTAAGTCAACTGGCTCTCCCTTTAGAATTTTACATCTTAGTTCTAATACAAATATGAGCTATATTACCGTAACAAATAATCCACATTAAGAACAATTTGTTTTCCAATTCTCCAAAGCAATTCATCAGAGTTGTGCTACTTTCCTTGGACTTTATTACATTTGAGACTGCCCTAGTTCAAAGAATCCCTTTTGTATTTCAACCAAAGTCATACACGAGGAAAAAAATGTTTAAAAAAAAAAAACCCACAAACTTTCCTTGTTGATGCACTAACATGGCAAATAGAGGTGTGAGATTAATACACTACTTACTGATTAAAGGGAATAAAAAGGAGAAAAATATTCTTCAAACCACAATAGCTGGAAGCTTGATGGTATGTGGCCACATGACCACTCTCCCACAACTACAGGAATGTGTCAGGAACACAGCTTAGCAAACTTAAGGACACCATGCATCTCAGGCCCCTAACTGAAGGATGCTATAGACCCACCTACAATCAAGGATTCTACAAGGTAACACCAAGAGCCTTTTACAATGAAAGAAAGGAAGAAAACAGTGAAATTCTAAGAATACCTGAGTTGAGGGAGGCTGAACAAGAAAATGCAGGAAAGAGAAATTTTTGTGTTTTCTGTCTTCTTATTGTTCAACCCAGCCACAAAATAGGGGATATGCAGAATTAAGCATGTAATAAAGACTTTCCAGCATGCTTTTTAACAGCTCCTAAGGCTCAGCACAATTAAAGATTGTGGAGAAATAATTTATACATTCTTTTCAGAAAGCCACAAAAGCAGAAATTATCTGAACAGTCTATTGATAAATTTAGGTCTTGAAAGTTGCTGAAACTCAAGAAAAAGCTTACTCATCTGGTAGGGTAAAAAATCACAACCTAACAAGATAAAATTTTAATTTTGAAAGGACTTTTTCCTCTTTTTTTAATCACTATTGCAGCAGAAAAGGAGACTAAGATAATGCCTCCAGATTTTTAAGAATGGTTATAGTTTAATGGTAAACTGTGTTTTCTATTCTAGAACATGCACAAGAATAGGTATACTCTTATGGATAGCAAAGAAAATTGCACTGGAACCAATATAAGCATGATAGACCATTCCGTTTTCCATCCCTTGACTCACAGAAAAAAATCAGATCTCCTCCTCCTCCTCGAAATGGAAGCGCTTTAGCCGTTTTTGTTATTATGCAAATTTAACATTAAACTGTTAATACTTAACTGCCAAACAACAGACAACTCTAGGAAATCGAAACAGTATTCACAAGCCAAAAAATGGCAAAGAAAAATGAAAACTTCTGTTTAAACACAGAGGACAAGTATGGATTAAAACTGCAAGTATCCAGAAAACTATATATCATTTTATAAGCCTGATTTTTAAAACAGTACAGAAGAAAATATTGAGGTGGACTTGGAGAGGAAATAATTCTGGTTCTTCAGAAGACAGCACAACACTCACAATTATAAGTGGAAAATTGCTGACATCCAGCAGATCTACTTGCAAGAAAATCATAATGAGTCACCTGGATAGAGAATGGCTGATGGTTGGTTCAGTGCTTGAAATGTGGGAAGTGCTCCTTTTTTGATTCAATTAGCAGATTCATTAATTTAAAAATTGTTAGGAGACTGTTCCTGCTCCTTACAAGAGAGTGGACTGTCTGTGGAATCATGTAGACTATGCCCGGATGATTGGACACAGTTAAAACCTATTAAAAATAACTGTTTAGGTAAATGTCTGTGTTAGTTAACCAACAAAATGAGCAATAATAACGACAGAAAAATAAATTTCTTTCTTCCAATACATGTGTAACAGTCTGCAGGAGTTTGATACGCCAACCAAATAGCCCAGACAACCGATTTGTCTTCAGCAATTCATTAGGTAATTCCAGAGAGCAACCTGCCTGTAATATACAGAGTCTTTGTGAAGTATTCTGAAATAAAGAAGCTATCTCCAGAGGCCTGGATTGAAAGAAGGATGTAGCTTCTTCAGTCTCTACATCACTTCAAATAAATGAGAAGTTGGTAAAAATGTTTTACTGAGACTGGGCTATGTCTAACCACAGACGAAAACAGAACAGGTCTGATGGGAAACTGTGGATAAACAAGTCAGTGCATGCACTCGGTCATACATCCTCACGACTTCATGCCTCTTCTCTGCATTTCTGTTTTCCCGTTCACATTAAAGGATTTCTCCTTCCCTGAAGCAATTTGAGATAAAAGCAATAAATAAGCAGCATTTATTATGACAGTGTAGTTCTATGAACAGAGTTAATCAACACTTTCAGTGCTTTCTGTATCTGATTTCAGACACAGCTTAGCAACAACGAATCTCATACTTAAGCTGGCAAAACCATCAAAATAAAATGCTCTGATTCATAATGTAATTTCCAAGGCACTAATAGTGGAAATAAAATTTTCGCTCTTCAAGATCACCCAGTTTTAAGTCCTCTACATTAAGTATGATTTCCAACTAATAAACACACTAAACTAAAATTTGAAATGGTATCTTAATACTGTGAAGCACAGATACTTGAAATACAGTTAGAGTTATTTTTTTAAAAACGGACAGTGGTTAATTTAATTATTTGTAATGTTGACTGCAGACCAAAACAATTCCAATAGTTTTAAATATTCTGAAGCATGCAAGAACATTTTTCTAGATACATGAAGAAAAATAAAAAAACAACTATTTTTTCCTATAACAACTCAATTTTTTTTTCCTAGTCTCCTCAAGAAGTGATAACAAGGTCATAAACATAATGAGTTAAAATGAAACTATACAGAAGATATATTTCACTCACTCACATCTTACCTAGTCAGACAAGTACAAATATTTTAATACTTCTACTCCTACCCGTTTCTGGGTTTTAGATTTACTCCTAATGGGTGCTCAGAACAAATAGTATTACACTAATAATATAAAGCATTCGCTAAAATGCTGAAATTATTGACATGGAAAATAATCATTCATTACTTCAATATCAGAACCCATAAGCATATGGGAACAATAAATGGAAGCAATTACGTGGGCATAAAAAGAAAAGATATTGAACTGTGAATTGAACTAGTGATACTGGCTTTAGTTAAAAGGTACTATTTAAATTCATCCAAGTTTCAAGATTTATTAAAGGAATAAGTTTTAAATATTCAAAAGTTCAGATTTATGACCAGCTATCAGTATTAGGCCAAACCTAATCCTTCAGTACAATCACAGAACTACTTCATCTTACTTTGTATGAATACTTATGCAAAAGAATTACGTGAAAAACATACTCAGAGCACAGGCATTTGCTACAAAATGATCACTTTCATTTGTCATTGTTCCAATTTATTTTGCTGTGAAGCAAAAAAAGAGCAACTTGTGTTCATATAGGTTCTTTGACTGAAACACTGATGGCATTTTGCACTAATAAGTGATACCTGTCCTATCTCCAGCATATTCCACATGAGCACCCTTCACAAAGAAGAGCACACATGAGGTGGTTCCAAACGCTGCAGCAGTAGTGGTGCTCAAGCTGGACTGAGAGGCAGCACTGCAGCATCCTCTGCTACTGAGGGGGCTCTGCAGTTGTGGGAATTTCCATCACACGCAAAAGCCAGTGTTGGCAATGGGAGATTATGACAGATGGTTTGCAAAGTCCAAGGGGACTGACAAATAATTCATCCACTGAGTCAAAGACTGCAGAACTTGCCAAAAACTTCGATTAGTTATAACTGGGCATGAAGTAGAGGTGATCATGGTCACCATTCCCTTTGGTACTTTAGGAAGAAGGTGAGTGTAGGAAGGGTATTTTGAAAGCGTCATTCAGTTTCTGACTTGGAAACTGAAGTCAAGGACCTCCATGGCAGCATTCTCTGAAATGCTTGTCTGAGGCCCAAGAAATAGGCTGCCTGAATGCAATCACGAGATAAGGGAGATGAGAGGAGATATACAAAGAACCGGGAAAATAAGGAGTTAACCAGAAAGGAAAGTCAGAACCACCTGCAATGTCAGCTGACCAGCACCTGCAATAGTGAACAATGAAGTACAGGCGAAACTTGCAAGTGCTGCTGCAACAGTATTAGAAGCCTACAAATGTGTTAGATAGGAGACTTTGATGTTATCTGAGACACAAAAAACTCAACATGGAGAAGCAGCAATTTTTAACTATCCATATGCAGTATGGACTAATGTCGGATCAGGACAAGATGCAGAAATACAAATTTTTGATGCAGTGACTGGTTCCTAGAAGAATTAGTCTTAAATCCCCCAAGAGAAGCTCTTCAGGCTCTATTTAGAAGTGGAGCAAATGACTTGTATCTAGCTCTGAGTGGAAAAACACGATATTTAAAAGTAATCACAACACAATTAAAAATAACACTAAAAAAAAAAAGGAGTAATCCAATAAATCCAGCAGCATAAGAATATTCAAATTCAATAAAGGACACAAATAGAAATGCTACAGGAAGACAAATCAAATTAACAAAGCACAAAAAGAGTGGTCAAAAAAAAAAAAAAGTATGTGAGAATGCAAGCATGAGCTGTTCAAAAAACAATGTACTAGATGACCAGATAAAACTGCCTAACATTTCTAATAGTAAACAAAACAGATAGAGACCTTGTTAGTTCAACAGAAAAGTAAAGGAGATAATCTCAGTAAAAAAACCAACAGTTTAAAAAACCTGGAAACTTATTCAAACAGGGAGAGGAAAGCACATAAACCATGACAGATCAAATGTACTGAAAATAAACAGAAAACTGAGAAAAATTTACAGAAATCCTTGCGAAGTTTACAAAGAAACACTGAAAGAAACACTCCCACCCATTTTAGGGGGTTATTTGGGTTGTGGTTTTTTTCTCATTAATTTTTTCTTGAGGTGCTTTTTTGCTTTTGAACACAGAATCTACAAATAACTCCTGGAATTTCTTACAGGGAACTGTATAGGTATATAAGGAACCTAGGGAAGAATAATCTCATGTACAAGTGCAGGTTCAGGGCTGACGTGCTGGGAACCAGCTCTGATGAGAAGGGAATGAGGATCCTATTGGGCAGGTTAACCATGAGCCGGCAGCAGCCTTGCAGCCAAGGTGGTCAATGGTATCCTGGGGTGCATTAGGAAAAGGGAGGCCAGCAGGTCAAGGGAGATGATCCTGCCCCTCTACTCCGCCCTAATGAGTCTGCCTCTAGAGCACTGTGTCCAGTTCTGGGCTCTTCAGGACACAGGAGATATGGAGCTCCAGGAGCAGGTGCAGCAGAGGGCTACAGAGATGATTAAGGGACTGGAGCGTCTCTCTTGTGAGGGAAAGGCTGAGAGAGCTGGGCCTGTTTAGCTTCGAGAAGAGACGACTGAGAGGGGCTCTTATCAATTCATGCAAATATCTTTAGGGCAGGTGTAAAGCGGATGGAGCCAGGCTCATTTCAAGTGGTGCCCAGCAACAGGAAAAAGGACAATGAGCACAAATTTAAACACAGAAAGTTCCACCTGAATGCAAGGAAAAACTTCATTATTTTGAGGGTGATACAGGACTGGAACATGCTGCCCAGAGAGGCTGTGGAGTCTCCTTCTCTGAAGATACTAAAAACCCACCTGGATGTGATGCTTTACCATTTGCTCCAGATGAACTAGCCTGCCTTAGAAGGACTATATGATCTACACAAGTCCTTTCCAATGCCAACAGTTCTGTGATTCTCTGATAAAAACGGGTTGTCAATAATTTCTCCATGGAAAGATAGTAAAGACAACATGCATGGATGTCCCATCTAACAGATCCAGTGCAGCAACTACAGCTGCTGGAGACATGACAGGAATAGACTGTAAAAAATGTACAGGTTCATGAACCATTCTGGAAGAGCACCTTTTAATACCACTGTCAGAATACAAAGCTAGATGGACCAGTGGTCCCAACAGAGCATTTAACCTGTTATATTCTAAAGAACATGGTAAAATTAAAAAATAAAGTCTAAGTAAATTATAAAAATGGAAGAGTGAAAGTTGGGAGGCCACAATTACTATTTTCAGAGTATAATAAGCCAGTCCCTGATCTAAAGGGCTTCTCTTTGTCACCCAGTTTTTGGAAATGGCTCCAGCAATGTTCTTTTCTCAATTTCNGGGGGGGGAGTGTGGGGAGGAGGAGGGGGTAGATAACTAAAGGAAGAGAAAAATCAGCTGCATGTACTTTTCTACTCTAAGATTGTAGACAAACTGTGGTAGATCACTGTCAGCTCAAAATTAGTTTAAAGAACAAAATAAGCTGAACAGGGAAATATAATTAAAAACAAAAGCAATAGAAAAGCATTCTATAAAACTCATAATTCATATATTCATTACTTACTATTAATTTTTCCATGAGTATTTGCTATGCAACTGTGGTAGGGGAAAGAAAAAGGTTCCCAAGGCAGCTTCTAAATAGGAACATATTTGAAGGCTAAGTGATCATTAGTAATAAAACAAATGACATTTGTTTGCTTGTATTATAAAAGATTTTTGAAGTGACAGTTTCTCTTTGAAGGGCATCAGTGTTCCTGTACATACAGGATTTCTCCCAGAGAGCAAGTAACTATTTTAGCGAGAAGGACCAGAGTTATTGTCATAAAATTAACATTTTCCTTATGTAATGAATGCAAAATCAGATGGCCCAGCTAAATGAAAACAGACTCTTTTAAATCCTGCATTGCTTCAGCATTGGCTTTGATCACTTTGCACTTGAAAGGTGACAGATGAAAAAAATTAATCTCCCACCGTAGTTTTTGCTCCTTCTCTGGACAGCCGTAGCAATCTGTGAAGGGATCATAAAGATAAATCTGTTTGTGTGTATGCCTCTGCTTTTCCTCTGTGCATGTCTCTGCTTTTCTGTGTGCTTCTCTCCAACTCATCTGCCTCTAGAATCCATCTTGCCATATTCTTGGGACATAAACACATAACAAGAGATGGATTTTTGTTATGCACCTGTGCAGTGTGTAACATAAGGAGGATCTGTAGGATGATAAACGTCTCAAAGGGCTACCACTCTATAAATACCCAGTGTATAACCAAGACCTTCAGTAACACTAATAGTAATTGAAATTTCTCATCATACTGGGAAGAGGACTTCAGGACTAAGTTATCACAGTCCCTTCTCACCCAAAAATGAGAAATAAGGAGATTCAGTCTAGTTTTTCCTGTTTGGTCACCCTACCTATTCTTTCCCCTGTGAGCAAATTGGTGGGAAATCAGAATAGTAATTCCATTCACTCTGCTCCTTAAAATGAAACATGCAGTATAAGCTTGCAGTATAACCTCACAGCATAAACTTGTCCTGCAGCCAGGAGGGAGCAAAACAAACTTGTCACTTGGCTGCACAAGGCCCCTTTTCCAGGATATGATAAAAGTTGTCTCTCAGTCTTGATGAAGAAACAAAATTCTTCAGCAGACAAGAAGCACAGCTGCCACGTATACGGAATCAACAGCTACCCTTCATCAGCTTGATGCTGTTCTCATTCATTACTTTGATAAAGTAACAGGGAAAAATGAAATTTTTACTATTTCACAAATGCTGTATCACAAGAAAGGGGTGTGAATGCCCACCAACTCTTCAAATATTACAGTTAGATGAAAGAGAAAATGTATGTACAGAGTGATGGTTTTCTGGCTAAGGCAATGCACTAAATATCATCTCCTTCCAAATGACAGTAAATATTCTCCCTCAGTTCCTTAATCCTAGGAATAATAGCCCCTTATCTTACGGGGATAAGAACATAGTACATGAATGCATTGTAACACTGTCTTTGCAAATACATGAAATGTTTATAAAAAGATGACACTGCTACAAAAGATGACACAAGAGGGCCAAGAAGGCTATCCATAACTTGCCAAAACCTCTAAAGTCAGGATTATGTTTCGCATGTCTCAACTGAAATATCAATCAGCTTGGTCAACTAAGTAATATAAAGAACAGTGAGGTACACAAAGGATGTAATTAAACTCATTCTTTTCCTTCATTCTGAAAATCTTTAGTTTGGGACTTTGTGACACAAAGCTAATAAAGGCTCTCATTCATCCTGTACTGGGAATTACATTAAAATAATGACACTTGATTGCAGATTGGTTACTACACCTGTTTAGAATCTTGTAAATCTGCCAGGTTTTGGCCACCAATCAATGCTGGGTCTGTCTGCAAATTCCATGAAGAAAGACTATCCATAGCACCCTGTGTGGCTTGGACTGAGTGAGCCATCTCTTAACAGGTGTCACTGCCTGTACTGATGGCTTTTTATGCTTTTAACTGAGTTGTTTTATGCTTTTATCAGAGGTGTTTTGACTTTTCTGACAGTTTTCAGCGACAATTTACTGCAGGAAGAGCTGTCCTAGATTTGTCTAAGTCCTGACATGGATTGCCTGCCTGGCAACAGAAGCACCCAGACCTGCCTCTTGGGTTCTATCAAAAGAGTCATAAACTCTTTCTTCTTATGAATTTGTAGAGAAGCACTGGTCAGCACTACTCAGAAGCCACTCACCCACTTTTTGTCAGGCCAAAAGTCATTGCCTCAATGGTACAGGTGGGTAGCAAAATCTTGCGTGGTAGTATTCAGCATGGGGAGCCACAAGCTCTGCATGAAGCACTGAAAGTCTGTGACAAAGCCAACAATCTAATAAAATATTTTCAAAAATGAATTTTAGTGCCTAATCTATACTTTGTATCATGCAACATTTTAAAAAAAATTATGTCCTGGAATAGAGAAGTTTATAATACAGGAAGAAAACTACAAGGGATTCCCTGGGTCAGTGAATAAATCTCCTGGTGCTGCATATATCACATCATACTATTTCCTTAAATTCCCTCCATCTTAAATGCACCTGCTTACTCTTACACAGATATGAAATGAGAAGCTAGTAATTATGATGGTTAGGAAATTTATTTTGATTTCCAAACTATATATTAATGTTATTTAACTTATATGTTCCCATAAAAAGATTTCTCAAAGTTCTATAATTCTGTTTTTTCCCTTCCTGATGTATTATTCCTTTCAACACAATTAGATTTCCTTTTGGCCTTAAAACTTTCCTCCACTAAGAAGCCACTGTCTTCTTATTTACGTCATACAATAAGTTCTCCATCATACTTTACTTTTTCTCTGCTTCATTTTGCTTTCAGTTTCACTGAACAGACTGAGTTTTTCTAACAATTTGCTCAACAGCATTAATATTTCTCTACTGGGAGATTAATACTCTGAATGGAACATACCAAACACAGGATTTACAAGTTTAAAACTGAAAAATAAACCAGTTTTAAGTGCAAATTATCTTTGATATTTCTATCATTTTAATGTCATGCAGAAATTAAATCCATGTCAGTATTTAATATTACTCTACAATTAAAAAGCTGTGTGAATAACTATAATGCCACAATTAGCACCTTTGTGCTTCGGGATACTTGGCTGAATCTGTAATCAGGTCTGCAAACCAAAGGTGACAGATCAACTTTATCAGCAAGGTCAGTGACAAAATGCACCCGGTGTTTCGAGGTACAAGTATCTAGCGCAGCTTTTTCCCTTCTCAGGTCCCTGGAATTATTTACTGAGTAACAGCAAAGGTTGCTTTGCCTCTGCTATCAAAACCTGCAATCAAAAAAAGAGTTATTTCAGTATTCCTCACATATCAATAACAATCAACAATTACAATTTGCTGGGTTTTCTTTTTAAAAAATAAAAATCCCAAGAAACAACATTTTTTCATACATCAAACTTCTTCTCTTAATGCCCCTTAAAGGCTTTAAGCTGCCTCACTACTAGCTTGAACATTTTATTTATGTGTATTCCTTCACCACATCAAAAAGTCCAGACACTTAGATAGGAGAACACTTCATTTCTTCAATTCCTCCCAATATCCCTGGGAAAAAAAGACCTCTCTTTGGTGCATTGATCAATATATTTTTCCAAAAAATGGTCCCCTGATATCATCTCAGTTTACACCAAAAGTTATCTCACAGAACATGATACTGATGTATGCACTTTTAAATAAAAACAGATTTGGCTGTATTATAGATGTATTTTTTCACTTTACCTAGCAAAAAAAAACCCTGATTCTCTTCTGTCTGGTATGAAAGGCTCCGTAGTTCATATTTTTGGCTCCCTACCTTGGTCTACTATTATTACATGTATTCCAAGGCTATGTAAGAGACACCCATAAAATAATATACAAGTAAACATTGAGAGCATTATGTATAAACTCTGCCCATTCAATCTAAATAGAGCAGTGACTGCAGAACAGCATTTGCTTAAAGTATTTTTTTTTTTTAACGGTGATGGGGACAGATAACAGCAGCAGGTATGACATATGTTATGGTTCTAAAGAAACAAAACCAATACACTGCAAAAAAAATATGCAGGGTAAAAGCCAGATTCCAAACATCACATTACTTTTTAAATACTACAGTTCTACTCAGAAATCTTAATTAATACACATAAAATATTTCAAAGATTATATCACAATGAAGTACAATATCACGATTAGCCTCATGGAAAAGCAGGATTTACATAAAATGCCAACAAATAGCACATTCTCTGCCCTCTGTAGCTACAGATATGTATAAGGCATACGAAGTAAAATTCTATTAGACATTATAAGCTTTCTGTTTGTCAGTTCATAAAACATGTATTTCTTTTCAGGGCTGAAGTGGGAGAGAGAGTGCAAAGCTTTCCTTTCACTAGACGTTACAGGGAGAACTAACACCGTCCATGTTCTGCTTAGCAAATTAAAGTAAAAATAACAAAATCAGTATATTTAATTAGTACTTCTGATAGTAACCTCTGATAGTAATCAGAGACATCCATGTCTTCAAGCAGACAAAAACCAAACAAACAAACAAGGAGAAAAGGGGAAAAAGCCTCTCCTCCCACCAATCCATGACAAGATAAAAACAATACAAAAGAACACCAACCACCATGAAAATGACAGGTTTTCATTCTTGCATATGGTTCCTCAGTGGAAGAGCTGTGGACCATGAAACAGACATTGAACAGAAATGTGGACACTGAACAGGAAAATTCAATGTAGGCTGCTCAGACAGACTTCTGCCAGTGACAAGAACTTCCTAAAGCCTTCCATAAACACTAAATTGACGTCAAATGCAAAACAGGTCGATGATCACGGAAATTCTATCTGTAACAATAAATGCAGGACAGACTAGCTTTTAGGGTGTAGTGAAAAAAAGGGAATACTAAGCAAGAAACATTAACTGCCAGCTGTCACATAGTCCTTCCACAGTATCCAACATCTGTACACTGCAGTTTATTTCAGGAAAAAAATAATCTGACCAATATTATTTATAACAACAAAATTGACAGACATCACTATTCAGTTCTGTTGAAGGAAAACCTGCAGAAAAGCAGTGTTAAGGAAAAAAAGGATACACAGAGATAGTGAACAAGCATCAAGTCAAATTCAGTATCATTCAGATACTAAAAAAAACCAAATCATAATGGATGGAAGCGCATCACATCTCCATCTATATTAAACAAATTTCACCATCCAAATGAAAAAAATTGTCTTTTTTGATGTTCACCCAAACAGCGGAGTACAGAATTGCACTGACAATTTATATGCAAAGCGTTCTCCACTAAAATGAATCTAAAACTAATGGTCTAATATTAAATAACTAGCACTCGCATAAATTTTCTAATTTGCCATCCCTTTCAAAAAGGAAGTATAAGTCTTAAAAGTGGCTTTACAGTTAAAGGCAATACCATTATTTATAGCTACAGTGGGGAAACCTGGAAAAATGGTCAAATGCCCACATTCTGAGAAATGGCTAGATTTTAGTAGAAAATTATAAATACTCAGTAATCAATCCATGATCTTTGCCAAGCACTGTAATCCCACATTATTAATCTCTTCTTACTTACTTACATCCTTAATCAGATGTTCTAAGAACCACTGGAGAACTTCAGCCAGTACCTCTGGGAATCACTTTATGTCTCTGCAATAACTCCTCCCGCAGAAGTTCAAGCTTATTAAAGAAGAGATATATTGCATATAAATTCCTCAGGTACATAATTGCTAACATTGACAGAAGTCTTGTATGCAACTGAAAGGGAAGAGCAGTGGTTCCACAGCATAAACTGCTGAAATGTAAGCTCTGCAGTTAAAAAACTTAAATATCTTTCACAAAAGGCTGTGACTGAACAGTTACTAAAGTTTTTTTATAAAATTCTGACACTAATATGCAGTGCTCTGCATTTTCAACTCACTCTATGCTATCAAGTGAACACTTCAGTTCTTCGAGCTTATCATGCTAGCACAGGAAAAGAATCAGAATTCTTTCCTCTTCAAGACAAAGGCAGATGGAAAATCTCTTCTTATACTACCAGTCTTGCTATTCAAATCTAGATGACACAGCAGAATTTTGTAAATACATTCCTACACTCAGCAGAAAAGTAAAAGTGAGGTACTTGATGCAAAAATAATGTGACCAACAGTTTTACTGAATTCCAAGGATTTAATTTACATTTGTTTGATTATTGATAAAAAGTTAAAAATAGATCAAAAAGATTTAAATTGGAGTCTTCCCCATGTACTTAAAAACAGGTTGAGCTGTAGCAATATTTTATTGTCATATTTTTCCAAAGTAACAGGGATAGAGATGTTTCAAAACTGAGATAAATTTATCTGAAATATATTCTACATTGATTTTGACTGGGTTACATGCAAGAGAACTTTAATTTTCAACTGTTAGACAAATTAGTTTTGTCTAGCTAAAATATCAACCACACAATTATTCTAAGGTTTCATGGCTGACCTTTCTGGTTTTAATATGAGAACCAGCTACCATGCAATGGAATAGCTTAGATAATATTAACAAATAATGAAATAATCATATTGCAATCTAGCTAATTGCAGGCAGGAAGCGAATGCTGCAACATTTGAATTACATGAGTGCTTCTATACCTGTGGGAGTAAATCCACACAGCCTGCTGGGACCAAAGGGCAACCAACCCCCCTCCATCAGTGCAGGGCCTTAGCCATGCTCTGACTTTTGATCCTTAAGTTTAATGGCAAAATAAAGTTTACTGAAAATTAACAGCAGAATATCTTTCATGTAATTCTTCAAGCACTGGCAGTATAATTGAGGATTAAGAGATCATATCAGAAACAGACCTGTCTTTTAGAACAGGTGTGAAAAGACATGATTTCTCATTAAATCGATGCCCCTAAAACAAGCAGGGGCAGTGTCAATTCCTCCAGCAGCCCAGCCACGGGACAGTGAGCACCAGGGTGGAAACAACCCAGTGACAGAAGGAACATAAGGGCCAGTATAAAGTGACACCACTACTTTAATCAGCCCACAATATGAGCACTTGAGCCCTTTTTGTCTTTTTTGTTTTCAGTGAGGTACAAGTCGGATTCATGGCACACGTTTACTCTTTAAGTTAGATCAATAAAAACTTTTTCAGAAGTACTGGGCACATGGGGGTTTCAACCAATGTCAACGGAAGTTGTAGGCCGGTAGCTTTCTCCAAAATCTAAATGCAGAGACTCCCATAAAACATGCTCTTATGTGTTTCCTCATGCAATGGCAGCTTGAAATAAATTAATCCTAATGAAAGCTCAAGAAAAAAAAGAAATAGCATGCTAAAAAAGATAATAACTATTTTCTCTTCTAATAAAACTTTCTGCAGCATTAGACTTTTGCTAGCCTTTTGAAAAAACTCTGTATTTTCCCTGAAAGCACATTACAACCTTACGAAATCACATTTTTTTGCTATCCCTGCCCAATAATGACAATTACTGTAAAAAGCTTCAAACAGCACAGCCTTTGGCTTCACTTGCCACACAACACTATCCAGGCAAGTATTCAACAGAGTGCCCCATCAGATGACTAAAAACTGGCCATGTGGGACATGACTCAACACAGCCACTATTCACACAACCACCAGGCTTTCCAGTCCAAAACAGGATACACTTTTTTGACCTGAAATAATTTTTTGTCACCCTATAATAAGTGCCTTGTTACAATTAAGCATTCAGCCCAGCTTTCAGCAAAATCTCTCTTCTACACAAAATGCAAGGTCACTTTTAGAGTATTGGCACAAGATCATCATTGTCATGCTGACTTATTTGTCCATTGTTTCTTTCCCTATTTTTAAATTTAGACCTCTTTGGTGCATGGACCATCTTCACTTTCTCTAATCTTTTTTACTCTTGAAACATTATAGTCCTGGCTCCTAACAAGAACAGGTACAATAAAAGGCTTAATAAAAGAAATGACAGGGTAAGAACACACACGTCTTGCAGTAAAACTCTCTATAAATGGTCTCCTCTAAAAAGAAGCTTGAGAGTTTTAAAATAAAAAACAATGAACACTGGCACAAGAACTCAGAAAGACACCTTCCCTCCCTGAATTTAATCAAAGTGGATGAAACATATCTTATAGACAACTATCACGTATGATGCCTGACCTATTTACGTGCAGCTCATCTCATCAGAGCAAGGAAAACATATCATATAAGGTGAAATGCATTTGATTTTCAATGCCTACATGAAGGTAAGATAAATTCAACCCAGTGTGATTGGCAAATTTTTAGGGAAAGGATAGCAACTTATAGTAGGTAGACTACAAATTTTCATTTTAGCATCTAAACTCTCCCTAAAGAAGTGTGCACTTGTTAAAATTAAAACAATCCATTTTTTTTATTAGAAATAGAAATCTCTAAATCTCTGTGGGACCTAGAGAACTTCACACCCATAAATGGAAAAATCTTAATAAAAATAGCTAAAAAGAAATTTGCAGGCTAAGAATTTTGATTCCTCATTAAAATGAACAATATCTGGAAAGTAAAATCTTTAATTCCTTTGCAGCCTGCATCCTCCAATGCTACCACAAACTGTGCCCAAAACTGGGAAAAAATGCTATTACCTTCAGTTAAAGTCGTGGTCAATGTTGATATATCATGTCATTGCTTATTTAAACAAAGGTGCTTCAGGCAAACAATTTTCCTAACATCTCATGTGCTCAAGACTGAAGAAATTAATCATCTGTAATTAAAGGTGAATTAGCATATTATCTGGTCCAAATAATGGCAACAGATACATTTCATTAAAGCTCCCTCTTCTCTGTAAAATAAGTAAGAATTTGTGTAGAGGGTTGATTTTTACCATCCCTTATTTTCAGCCTCCTTCCTCCAGCACAGACACAAGAGACAATCTACACCAGAGAACTAGGATTACAGTTTTAGATATCTTTGATGGTAAAGAAAATTGGCATTATTCCACAATGTCTTTTCTGAGCAAGGTCAAAACATTTGAGAAACAGAATTGGAAACAAAGGACTATTAACCCCTAACAGCCATTTGCAGTAAGTTTGACTGCAACAGCTTCACTATAAAATTTTACTTCCACAACTAATTCAGCCTTTTGTAGGTTTTAAAAACATATGACAGAACTTGAGTAGACATAAAACATCCATTTGCTTGCAGTTCACAGTTTCTCAAATTAATTGTAAAACTTACTTAATCCAACGATCAATTCAATTTCAAAGCTTCAAAACAATTGATATCTGTCCAATTACCCCATCTTGTAGACAGCAATACTACAGAAGATGAAACAAGAGGTACTGTTTATCACCAAGTTTATAATGTAAAGCTGATTTTGAGACTTTTCCTATAGGAAAACTTACGCAGAACTTGCACAAACAAAATGAAGGTTCTACTCCTCAGGAACACAGATAAAGAACTGAGACAAAGTAGCCATTGCCTGGAGACTGGCTTGGCCTCAGTATGCTTCTGAGAGGTGACGTGATGGCTTTTGTGTCATTTGGGCATCCCACCTGTTTTCTTCACTTTACACTCCTTTTAGTTTGAATCACAAGTTTTTTCTTGGTTTTGCTTTTCCAATTGTCTCCCTTATCCCATTTAAGGTGGGAGTGAGCAACTGACTGGGCTGGTCCTCGACAGCATCTGAGCCACATAGCGAGATTGGAGGTTCGTGAAACTTATTTTTCTTTACATTGCAGATATCTCCAGTTCTATTGCATCTTTAGATTTACAATGCAGTAACATTCCATGCATCTTTACCACACACCAAGGAACACATCAAGGGTAGTATCTGACCAGCCTTCACCACGTGTCATTACTTTGCATAGCCATCCAAGCCATTACCTAGAATGCAAGCGTGCTAATGGATGCTCATGAAATGCACTTTGACTTCAACACCACAATTATCAAAAGAAAGGTCCTTAAAACATTGCCAAATTGCCTTTTGTATATCAGGCACTGTCTGCATTTGAAGTTCTGTTGTTACAGTAGTTCTTTTGTATCCTTGCATGAACTTCTTTCATTAACACCATACTGAAGTGGTAATAACAGCAAAGCAGTCTTACTACAATAAATTTTTAGTCTGTATAGTTTTTTATAGTTTCTCATTGCTTTTGTAATACTTCTTGTTTTTTCTTTATTGGTTTCTGTGTAGTAGATAAACTTGACAAAACTAACAAGGAAAATCTAAAGAATGTTTCCTGATGAAACCTGCCCAATCAGGAGAGTACAAAACCATACAGACTCTGAATCATAAGCAGTCTCTCACTTGTGTCTTTGCTAACTTTCATCTGTCATTGCTCTACTAAGTTTCTCAGGCTGAATTAACCCTACTGGAGATCCACAGAAGCTTTTTTTTTTTTTTTGCCTAAATGAAAATGAAAGCTGGAATGCAGGGCCATTAATAAATGAGAATTTTATTAGGTCTATCTTCCAACTGTGTTTATGCATTTACCTCATTCCAAGGAGAAGGAAAAGAAAATAAAATCAAGATGGCCATAATAAGATAATCTCATACTTGAACATAACATAGTTTTCATAGATGATTCAAACAAGTAGCAAAGGAAATCCTATATGACAGCTAATTTATTTTTAATAAAGACAGATTTTGTTGCACAAGATAGAACCCTCTTGTTCCTTGTAACCTTCATCAAATGGTACATAAACACTGAATCTGCTGCAGTCAATTTTAAACAACTCTTGCTCACACAAATTGACATTATTAATGAAATGTTTTTAATATGGATACTGCCACCTTTAGTTTGAAAAACATTGTACCTAGATTTATTCTTACACTTTAGCCATTGTTTAATCCAGGAACA
Organism: Dasyornis broadbenti; assembly: GCA_013397935.1. Taxonomy (NCBI): domain Eukaryota; kingdom Metazoa; phylum Chordata; class Aves; order Passeriformes; family Dasyornithidae; genus Dasyornis; species Dasyornis broadbenti. The sequence goes on along the minus strand of VZRN01000486.1, from coordinate 929,007 downwards.
CATCAGTGTTGTTAAGTGATGTGCAGAATAAACACTACTCATAAAAAGCCTGAGTGTTACTTCAGAAAATTCTGGATTAGAAGGAGAAGACAAAAAGCATTTGTCAGCACAAAGCAGGAAAAACTTCCTACATAACATGCAGGACCCAAAAAGCGGCATGGAAGCTCACGTCTCAGCTCTTCTCACTCTGCACTGATGCTCACATCCTTCAAAGCTTGAATCACTCAAATCCGTATTGCCACCACCTCTCCTACTCTGAATTTCATTTTCTCCACAACAGAGATGTCGCTTTCAAGGAAGGGTGAGAAAAGATTACAGTTGCCCCAAGGAGTCAAAACAATTTAATCTTTCCAGTTTTCTTATTATGAAAAATAATGTATCACAACAGTTGAAAGTCCCTCCTGAGAATTTCTAATCTCATATGCTGAGCAATCAGAGGACTCTCAAAAGAGCATACCATGCCTTAAAAAAAAAAAAACACCAACAAAACAAAACAAACCCCCTCCCATAAAAATAAACCCTAAAAGCAGGAAGCAATCACAGAAGCTCTTTAGATTAAATACAGATCAATAATGGAAAAATAGAGTTCATCAATGTGCAAAAGACTTCCATATAACTTTATTGTTCAGAGCTTTTTATGTTAAATAGCACACATATTAAATGCTAGTAAGAACAATTTTACTGTAAATGTTTATCCGTATTTGATATGCAAACTTAACCTTATATGGGCTGTATTATCAGACTAGAACAAAATACTCAGATCAGAGAAATTGTTTCTGTTCAAAGATTAGAGCCAACTCAGGATGAACTTTACTCAGTGATGTTTTGTGTTCTGTGCTGACCTAAGGGTTAGACAACAAAATTACAATAAGTCCTCCTGGCCATATACCCTATGACACCCCAAAATACGTTATGCTACCTTTTATGCTGTTATTGTTCACTGTGATGCTGTCATGCCCTCAAGGTACAGGCTGAGAAAGCCACAAATATCAGATAACAGAAAGCAGAGAAAGAGCAATTGAACAGAGCCTCAGCTAATCACTAAAAATACATCCCCTGCAGTGGCAACCAAATATTTGTTACATTGCTGACTTAAAATAAAAACTGTGAAAAAAAATCTGACTGCTTTACTGCACAATTTGGGATGATCTCTGCTTTGTTCATACATTGCACTTTTGAACAAATACCCTGTAATAATTTGTATTGATAGTTCTTCAGAAAGAAATAGTGATGTGGTTAAGATAAATACCACAAAAAGTTTCACATAGTTGAACATAATCCTACTTACTCCATCCATTAGCGCATTAAACCAAAAAAAGAAGTGGATCAGAAGACCAAACAGGCCAAACTATGGGTAACTAGCACAATCTTCTTCTATTTACTATCTGCATTCTTATTTATTCATTCAAGAAATGTAGACTTATATGCAACAATCCGTTAGCAATGAGAAATACCATCCGGAACCTCAAGCTCCCTCACTGCTACTGTGTTATGTTGATATTGCAATGTGTATTCAGAGCTTCTGGGTGACTAAACAGCTCCCTCCTTTTTCCCAATACATGCACATGCAAACGTATTTAGATTTGCTCCTTTCCATCTCCTTTGTATTATCGTGGCAATTTCACAAAAGCAGTACAAGAGCTGAACTCACTTGTTTCTTATGAAGGAACATCATATACGTGTATAATTTGTTGTTCTGGCACCTGCAACAGTCATTAGGAGACAACAGACTGAAGCTGGCAACATAATTATAACTTACAAATATTACAGTTATGGAGAGATTTTTAAAGAGTAAAAAGGTCTATCAAAATAACCATCTCTGTTTATTATCTACACTACATTTCTGACCATACAGCAGAATGGAACTCTGCACCTCAATCAGTTTAATATTAGCAAGTGTTCGCGTAATGTTTTTCCTAAAGGAATAGTCATGTGACAAGTTTCATTTAGTTGTAATAATAGAAACCAACCTAAAAGTAAATTTTGCTAAGTTTCCTAGTATGCCAGGGTGATATACCAGTCTGGGCATAATCAAGATTACAGGTTGGTGGACATAATAATATAAAATAAAAATAATTTCTACATATTATACAATTATACACCTGAAACCCAAAACTTTTTAAATTTATATAAACACTACTAATATTTTCATACTCTCCATATAAAGACATACAAAGGCACAGCATTCAGATGTAATAAAACAACAATAAGACAATATTAAAAGAGAACCATGGAAAAAACCCTAAAATTCCTCAAGAAATTTGTCTTGAAACTGAAATACAGCTCTGAAGGTCTATGGGTGCTACAGTTTTTACCACTGGCACAACTTGTTTCTCCAATTTCACTTTTCTGCTCATTCCAACTAATAGCAAGGCTTCTAAAATTGTATTCTTTTAATACTTGTTGAGAAATTGAGTCTTTCAAACAAAGGGATAAATATCCAAGGGTTCTTCTGCAGCTCTGAGCTTCTTCATGCTGCCAAGAACTATATAAAACGACCACTGATGCCTCCATACACTGTGGCAAACCACAAGATCAAGGAGTTCAGGCTGAAACAAGTCAGCATTTGTTAAAGGCACTTTAAGTAATTGCACCCAGCTCCTGCTATTTTTATTACTTGGGCTCTGAAACTGCCTGCATCTTTTGGGAGAGCTAAAAGAGGAGAGCAAGCACACTTCTTTGGAGAACACAAGTGCTGAGACAAAACTTGCACCAGTTCCAATCAGTACTTTGTGTTACCAATCCTCATTCAGAAACTGAGAATCAGTTTTCATAAATAAGACTGCAGGCCTAAAGTACCTCTCTGCCATCATACCATCAAATTTTATTTGAATTGGGAAAATCCAAAAAAGGTCAAAAGCTCTAATCTTTAACATACCAACTTGTACCCATACTCTTAACAAACTATGTATCTGACACAGCCACAGCCAGAAGCTAAGTCAAAGCCTTTCTGGTGGCAATTCCAGACAATTACTCAGCAAAGAGGCAAAGTAACCAACAAACTGATTTCAGATCCAGTGTTACCCATATTCTAGTAGCTACTCATGTGAAGTTAGAGAGATTTGCATTACACTTCTGTATTATACAAGTTATATCAACTTCTTGGTAGAAAATGAAGAAAATCGATAGGAATTCAAAGTACAAAGACCAAAACAAGACCAAAGGGAATGCAGGAGAAAGGCTTCATTTCTTTCTGTTTCATTAAAAAAATAAAGCAATACTGTAGCCACACTACACGTGGTTGACAGCCTTGCTACTGAACCCAGATTAAGGCTGCAAGTGGCTGGGGGAGGTAAGACACTTTCCAAAACAATAACATTTATTTTCTTGCACAGACAACACGGATGACAAACTGTATATTTAGTCATGGACCAAAAAGCTCTTTCATACGTTATGCCTCTCTCTAACTTAATCTGGGACTTATAACATTGCTCATTTCTGCTCCCTTTATTCTTTGAGATGTGGCAGTGGAATGAAGCTTGGTTTATCAGAGCAAAGCTCCCTGAAGACTTAACAATGCAGACTGCATCATCCGCAGCCTATTATCACTGCAGCCGCTTGACACAAATACATTCAGATGCTGAACACTCACTGCAGGCTTTGGATACGGTCATATGCCCTCTAAAAGGCAAAATCAAAAGAAACCAAGACAAAACATGGGCTTTCCTTAGATGTTCATCTTAAGAATAAAGGAAAGGTAGACGGTTTCCAGGGATAAAAGCATTCACATACTTACTGCAAAAAGTTATAACTAAATATCGATGAACAGAAAAATTATGTAGGTGCAGCGTTATTGCAATTATATGTCGTTAAGAAAAACATTTAAGAATTATCCTCACTAGTTCTGCTGCTTATCTGCAGATTTGGACAAGAAAAGCAATTTCTAGGAATTTAACTGAACACGAGCAGCATTAAAAGCAATAATGCAATTGGTAACTTTGCATATGTAAAAAGAATTAAAGGTAACTCGTTTTTCAGTGTATTTGCATTCAGATTACTGTTGTGTGGCATTATTTTTCCTCTGAAAAACTAAAAAAGAATTTCAGCAGACATTACTAAACACTATGCAGATATCTGATCCTGTCAAACATTTCTTCACAGAAATTCTTTTGCTTACAAGTCAGCTGAAAGATTTCTCATGACTTGCAACCAATTTTTAGAACAAGCATTTGAAGTCTGCAGACTATGAGGGGGTGGAATGAGAGAATTATGTAATATTAATATAATTTTGTCATGCAATCAGATTCATATACTGGAAGAAGTCACCATCAAATAATGCTAATATTCAGGGCATCCCAATCATGTATTATAAACACATCTTTAATTTAGGAACACTTTTTACACCCAAATGAAGACCTTCAGTAAAGCAGTTATATGTACAGTGATCAGTGACATTATTTCTTTCTGAAGACAAACAGAATACGATTCCTTCTTAGAGGGGCTGGTCATCCAACTTAAATTGATTCTAAAATCACATACAAAACAATAAAGAGATTATATACTATAATGCAGGACAAGAACACCACTGACAATTGCATGGTTACTTCTGTTAGGTCTGCTCAATTTACATGGCCCAATATTATTTTAAATAATTATTTTTATAATTATCTGCAAAAGACTTTGGCTTAAAAATACCATTTTTCTTATGAAATAAGGCCACAAGGTGAAGTTTGATGACCAAGCATATTAAAATTACATTCCAATTTTAGAGAATCATTCTAGGCAAGTAACACTAAAAAATCCCTACCACAAATTAAGAGGTAAGGCTAAAAATTGCCTGTTCTACTGAGGCTATCTGCTCCTCATAGATGAGCAAAAACAATTGTCAGGAGAAGCAAAGCTCCCTTCTTTTTCAGTGTGACCCTATGTGGATTTTTGTGGTTTCATAGGTTTATGAAGGTTAAAGTATTTACTAACTAAATTATAAAATTTTATAACATAATTTTAAGAAGCATCTCTAAAATAAGAGAAAGACTGCCCTTGAATACTATAAACTTTACTGGACTACACTGTAATGAGTCAAAGTACTAAAAAAAAAAAAAAAAGAAGTGCAGTCAATTATATATGGTCATAATTATATGACATATGGTGGTCATAGAGCTAGATTCAGAAAAACCATACTGTAAAAGTTGTCACTATAATAAATGTGTGGCATTTGAATTGGATGAGATCCACATAATACGACAGAAGAGTCAAGGAGTTCCAGAGTCTGCCAGATCAATATCCCAGGCTCAACTTGCAGCTGCTCTTGAGTGCATGCTGCAGTTGATGGGATGCATTGATGTCAAGAAGCAGTTGTAGAGTCAACTTCCCATCTGCTGCATGCTGAGCAAAGCATTTGAGAGTGTTGGTGCTGATAAACACAAGTCTTAATGAAGAGAAACAAAAGCTTTGGAAAATAAAGTTTACTCAAGTCCATGTGTTATCATCTGAAATCCAAGTAAAGGTGACAAAGTTCCTTCCCAAAAAGCGCACTCATACAAAGTTTTAGAACCCAGAAAATATGAAATGAGATGTCTAACTCTTGGGATTTGTGTTTCCTGACTGCTTCAATTATTTGTTTATTTTTAATGTGATGATAGCTAAAAAGTTTTTGCCAAGTGCTGACTAACAACATAAAAATAAATGCAGTATTTTGAAAGGTAGCATCAAAATTACAGACTAAAAATCCTATGCCCATTTTTCTAGTTAAAACTAAGAGCCAAAATAATGCTGAGGGAAACTGCCTTTGAGGATTTTCAGAGCACTTACGTTTATTTCTGGGTTATTACAGAGGTTGTGAAAGAAGACACACAAAAAATGATTTTTACTACTCACTCCATTTATAACTTAACCTTGTTAATTTAGGCAAAGGCCACCTTTTTTTTTTTTTTTGGATGTCTGGCCTTTCAAACTGAAATGGGACAGAGTCCTTAAAACAACTCAGAACTTGTCATTTTAAGAGATCTTCAGAAGAGCTCTTAGCTCCTGTACATACATAAAGGAAGAATGAAACATAATAATTAAAAAAAAAGAAACCAAACCACAACTCTGAAAATGATTAACCAATATAGTTTCAGCATTTTAGGAAACATTTTTTAAAATATACCTGAAAAAATGACCAATATACATACCATACATGTTACACAACTGTACTGTGACATAGCTATGACTGGCTAAGAACATAAGGCAAGGTAAAGAACTATAAAGAAAGAAAACAGGGGGGAAAAAGCAGGGACTGTACCCACAAAATCTCATCTTGTCCCCAGCCATTTACTTTTATAGGGCTATTGTAAGGCTTTGTATCTCCTCTCCACCCTGATGAACTTAGGTGCCATATAAACTAATTGCAGACTGCCTATAATTTTTTCATTATATAGTATTTTTCTATGTACAGCTGTAGTTAATGTTTATGTATGTTGCTTACTACAGTGTAGCTACATTTTATAGTGAGACCAAGAATATCTTCTTCATACTTTATTAAAGCAATATCTACTTCATTGATGATTTGGCAAAAGTAGCCCACTTCCAATTATACTTTCACATAAATTTAAATTACACTTTAAAAGAAATAACTGAATAAACTACTTCTACTGGCTAAATTTAGCTGCATTGCTGTAAGAAAAGCTATGTTAAAAAATTACTACCAATTGAGCTCACTTCAGGAATCCATCAATCCTTATTTTGAAACTTACTGGAGGCGAATTTGACCATTTGGAAATGTCTCTTGCACTATTGAAACTCATTAGCCACAGTCTTACCAATTAATATTTTTATTTATATGCACCTAATTCTAATACACATGTATCCACTGTGTTGTAGATCCAACTTTTGAAAAAAAAAAGAAAATAAAAAAAACACCATGAAGAAAGTCACTTCACAGACAATGTACAGCACACAAAGTATCTGGAGGATCCAGGCATCTCATTCACATAAGCTCAGGAAGTAAAAATCTCCAGGCTCAAGATTTGCCAGCTACTTACTGGAGAATCATGATATTCATAAAGTATTCCTTATTTGAATTGTGAATTTAAAAGGCATAAAATTGAACCAAGTGAAATGTGTACTTGATCATACCAGCCAGATCTTCTATGCTTTGCTTTAATCTCTTGATACATCCAGATTTTACTTAACCTACCACTTCCTAAATTATTTCGCTCCAGAATTCATATGTAGTTCTAATAACAATTTTTAAAAGTCCTGCCTCATCATCACCTTTCTGTATTCCCCACAGTCTCATCGATACAGCACTGGAACTATTGAAACTATCACTGATACAGTGGCGAAACTCAGCTCAGAAAAATGCGTTTGGGGGTTTTTTTAATGACCACTAAAATCACAACATGGACAAGTTTTCCCTATGTTGCAAAAATAAAAGCTTCAATTCATTGCATTCTGTGATCAAGTTCTCATATGTTTCCTAAAAATTTCAAAACCCTCCTACATATTTTCTTTTCAGAGGTTACCTGAAATACTGTCAAAGATGATACAGTTCAGTAACTACAGATTCTGGCTCCAAAATATCGCTGCACTAGGCACAACAGAGAAGCAACTCAATCCCAGAAGGCTCAAATCTGCATATCAGATGGAACAAACGTACAGATGGAGGTGAGGTGGGCCGGAAAGATGAACAGATCAAAGGGATGCATGAAAGAAAAACAGTTCCATTGCATATCCACCCTCTCCAAAGCTTGAGGATAAACACACACAACTCTTTTCAAAGTATCAAAATGTGCAACCTTCAGGTCAGGATTTTTCCACTAAAATACAATTTTATCTTTGCTTTGGGGAAAAATGGGGTATAATAATAATAATAATAATAACAACAACAACAACATCATAAAATGGTTTGGGTTGGAAGAAAGTATGTACCATCTTGGAAGGTGGCACCTACCACCTCTCTGGGCAAACTGTTCCATTGCTTCTTTCTCATTGTAGAATACTTCTTCCTTTAACAGTAACAGTAAACAATCACAACACACAAAACCTTTGATATTATTTGAAAGACTTCCCATTTTCCTTGGGAAAGCAGAAGACACTTCCTGCCCTCTCTGCCTAGAGACACACAGGGATGTTGGTTTCCAAATGCACACCAACTGAACTGCCCCATTCCTTCACCGGACCTAATGAATTCCTGGACTTTTCAAGCCCCTTGCTCACCACTTTGCAAGTGAAGATGCTGGCCTGGCAGTCTTCCTACTTTCTGGCACTCTCTGCCTTTTCCTGTCTATGGGCCTGCCAGATTTGACAGACCACCAACCAAGTATCATGTCGCATGGGCTTGTTCTGCTAGCTGCCTGGCTTTACAGCAAGGCAGGCAGAGTCTCTGGGATTCTGTCTTCAGTTCCTCTGAATCCAACAAGAATTTAAATTTCAGGTCACAATGAAAGCTACAAAATTTCAGCAATACCTCTTTTCCTCATGAAGGAAAACCCCAGCTCCTACATGATTCTGGCCCTCTTGTCAAGATGCAAAGGCAGTGTTCAGACACTTTTCCTTTTTCAGATGCTAAAAAAACACTGGAGAAGTACTTAAATACAGAAACAGTGCTCTAATCCTCAGGTCCAGGTATTTGTCACTGATACACACAGCTATCTGACAGTCTGCAGTGTGCTTGTGAGCATCATGTGAGTGCTGGCAAGATGCACCAGGTCTCTGCATCTTGCCAACGTGACCCTGTGCTAGGTGAAGAGTTATCTTGCATTATGTCACTGGCTACTGCAGTCAGAAAGAGTCTTATTTTCTGGCTTCCCCGATTCTTCTCCGTTGCTGTGTCTGGATTCTGTTTTTCTAGTGAAAAACAGTTTTTCTGTTTTGCTTTACTTGTTCAAAGTTGTCTATGTGTATTTTATTTAACGTCTCTTTTGTTCTTTAACTTTTTTAGTGCATTCTAGAAGCAGAACTCATCAGTAGAAGCTTAGACATTAAATACAAGCCTACAGAAATATGTTAGAATCTGCCCACACACCTAGATGATTGCCCCTTCAAAAAAAGACTTTTGATACCCATTATACTCATGGAAGTAAAAAAAAAACAACATCTCCCTGAAAGCTACAGTGTAACTGGGTTTAATATCCTGGTGGGGAAAAAGGGAGGATGGGAAACACCCACAAAAAGAAATGAAAACCTCTTATCTCTCTCTTTTTTTGTTGTTGCTTCTTTGATTTGTTTTTTTTTTTCCCTGAGGTTTTCCTGTGCAGGTTTTTGGGTGGTAGGGTGGTGGGATTTTGGCTGGGAGTGTGTGCTCCTTTTGCTTGGCAGCAGCTGCTCTTGTCATCCCCGCTAAAACACTTTGACTTAATACTCATCTCTTTTCCCATTTCCTCACAGTTGATCTAGAGAAGATTATGAAAGCAACAAGGATGTGCATCTTAATCTTTTTTTGGACAATATTGGGGAAAGAAGCTTATAGATGAAGTTTTCTGAGTACAACAGAAAAGCAGTCTGCTCTGTAGCAGGTTTTAGGCAATTTCCACAGAAAAGGCTGAGCACATCAGATCTCACAAGCCAAGAGTAAATCCTGTCCACCGACGTCTGAGCACTGCTGGCATGACAGAGCTGTTATATCAGGGAAGATTAAGGATTCTGCAGATGGCACTCTTCCCCCTGAATCAACACAGACAATAATGCCCCAGAAAAAAACTTTCTGAGCTCTTATCAGCAGTGTCATTTTTTAATGAAACATTAAGAAGAAAAAGAGACTTCCATATACTATTGCTAAGCATCAGATGTATTTTACCCTTCACCAAAGAAGAATAAGTAACATTTGGGTAACACAAACTTCCCCTTCACACATTCCTTACCTTATCACCACTGTCCTCTGTCACAACCCTTTAAGTGCCAATTACATAACTGTACCCTGTTCAATAGATATTTATGCTGCTTTTTTTGGGTTTTGCACTCATATGGCTAGATAAACCTCTAGTCACAGCTAAGAGTTACACATCCTAAGGCAACAGAATTCCATCACCTTTTAAGGACTACTAAATGGCATCCTTGTTAACAGGCTGAGAAGAGTTGCATTCAGCTATCAATTGCATCCAACATTCTGAGTCACTTCTTGTTCTGCTGTTTCCTGGAGTCTGTCCTAAAGGCTCACTCTAATGAAAGTCCTGAAGAGCAACACAGCAGAGGAATAGTTCTGGAAGGAGGAGTAAGAACCTCTACATTGTAAAACTGGAAAATCACCAGATTATATAACTCATTCATATTCTTATATAAGCTTAAGTAACCAGCTGTTAATAAAAGTTATTTGAAAGTGACACAAAAAAACCTGAATAAATACTCCTACCTTCAAACTTGGCAACATATCTGTTTAAATAAGGTAATAATCTTAGATAAATACATCCTTATAAAAAGCTCACGCACATAATCTTGATGATACAATCTGTGTAGTCCACATAATGTATCACATTACTCAGCTCATCTGTAAAACAACACAGAATATAATGTTTACTCTTTATTTAACCTCATATAATCAAAAGAAGTTTGTAGACACCATCACTGGGGTTTTTTCCTCCTTTCCTCTTTACTTTTGTGCATTTAAAATTAGCTGAAAGCTGTTAGCATTTTGTCAATAATAAACTATCAGGACAACCTAATTTATATATCTATGTCTGAAAGACTATCATAGTGCTGTAATAAGTGCAGCAAATCCTTTGCCAACTACTGTTACTTCATTATTATTATTACTACTAAAAGGAAGATCGCTAGTCATGAGTGAGAAGTAAAACATAATACACAGGAACCTCCAAAAATTAATTTATCAAATTCTATTAAATGCACAGAGGATCTTACACCTAAAGGTGAAGGGTGGACAGAAAAATAAAATAAAAGAAAAGAAAAAAATTAAAAAAAAAAAATCAACATTCTTTTTCAGTAGGTCGTTTCCTGACATTTTCCATATACATGGATATATGTACATATAAATCCTTATAATCTGTGGGATTTCTTCAAGGACTTTACAGCATCCGTATGACACATTGTGCTGTTTTTCCAGCCCTATTCCTGATAAGAAACAGAGTTGCTATGAATTCTGCATTATATTTTGTTTTTTCAGACTCTCCACATTGGGTTAAGAGGGAAAAAACACAACTGGGGAGCTCAAAGAAAAAGAAAGGCTTAAAGGGTTCTTGTTTGCTTAGGGGCTGTAACTGTCTTACACAAAAGTTGGGATTTTTTTCCTAGACATGCTAAGGCAGATCAGGCAAGGCATTCAAGAACAGGAAAAAAAGGAAAGATGTCACCATACTACTTAAAGCCATGGATTTGGTTTGGACTGCATATATCAGCCAGGCTGGGGTTTGCGGTTTTTCCCCTGGTATAATACCTTGTTGAAAGTAATCAGTATATTACAACTGTCAGAGTCAGACATATGTGGTCATTTTTATAAAGGTTTCTGAGTCAGTGGAAGCTGAGGATGGGCTGCTTCCCAGACTGCCCTGAGGAAACATGGGTCGTTCTGGGTCTGCACATGTCCGTGTGAAGTTTTTACTGCCCACACTACAGCCATCTCAAACAACTATAAATGCATGAACACTGTGTCCTTAGCACAGAGATACAATTTAAGAAGTGCAAAATACAGATTAAATAGAGATTTCCTAAAGAACACAAGATTAAAGAGAGAACATCCTGCTTCCCCTCAGAGCTTACAGTGACAAGTTTCTCATTAGAAGTTTTGCCTAACAAGCAAGTCAACTATTCCCCTACTAAATGAGGGAGCGCAACCAAGACACGAATCATAGAATGGTTTGCATTTCTTCCATCTTTTCATACCTCTTTACTGTTGCCACTGTTGGTGGCAATGCCACAGCAGCGTCACAACTCTGGAACTGCCTGCACTACCTTAAGCATTTCAACTTGCTAAAGATCACTTTAAATGTTGGCACACCAGTGAGGCATTTGCCACCAACCAAAAAAGTATGGATCACAGTCATTTAAGAACAATCCACTCATTATTTCCTCAGTAGTTTCGAATAAAATTACAACAAATAGGGATCTTACACAAAACCTATCACAGGATGATAAGCAAAGTACTCCAGATAACCCTTTTGATTCTCTCCAAGGAAACAACAATCTGAATATGCACACAGGAACAAAATCAAAACTGCAGGAAAGCTCTTGAGCTTTTGTTTCCATCCTTGCTTCTATCATCATAGACATCATCTGAGAATATCAAATCTACTAAAGGCTGCTTTTACCACTGTTCTCTTTTGCCCTTCATCTTTGTATCCAGGAGCAACATGAGGCCCTACTCCTCTGAGAATTAGAAACCATCTTCTAATTTCAGGCTAAGCTTATTCAGGGTCAGTTTATACCCTTTGGTTTTAGTGCCAACATTGTCTTTAAGATTAACTAATTTTTATTCTTCCCTGATGTTTACATCCTCAGCATTTTTAAAAGCCACCATCTAAGTTGCATTGTCCTAGGCTAATTAAGGCAATGTCTCCCAAATCTCTCATAAATCAATCTCTTCTTTGTTATAACCAGCCCACAGTCAAATTTCACAGTTCTTGAACAAAAGGGGTAAGAACTACAGCAAAATTACTGATCAGTTCTCATCGGTAACTTAATACAGTGGACTTAATATTATTTTCTACTGGAAATACCTTTTGTGACATATGCTCTATTTGCATTTCCCTTCCTCATCACTACATTCCATTACTGATGCATACTGAGTCCCACAAAATAGGCAATTTACATGGCTTGTGCTGGCTTTGCAAAAAATAAAACATCCAATTTGAAATATTTCTTCTGTATCTACACTGCATGTACAAGTGTGTGAATGTAGTTCAAGATTTATTCTTGTTATTTTTATCATTACTAAGAAAAAAAAAAAAGAGATGCAATTTTCTCTGTATATGCAGCACAGTATATTTCCCCATTTCAGTAAGTACTTCTATTTTCTCCAACTATGAAACTTTCAGCTGTGTGACTTCATTTACACTCTGGTCTGGAGTTGAAAGAAAATAATTGGAGCTATCAGTTTGAGTACACTGATAAATTGAGAATTACTGGAAGCACAGTAAAGAAATTGCCTGATCAACTAGCAAGAAGTAGCTTCAAGACTAAAAGTTTGAAACAAATAAACCATTTGGAGAGAAAATGTAGACTCCTAGTCTACAAATAAAGTAATTCTGCATGATCAGCAAACCTTCTGCTTTCTCCCTACAGCTCACCAGCAAAGGCATAAGCAACACTGCTCCCAGTAACTCTTCGTCAGAAGAAAAGCCCTCAGCTGTCTAGTACGATGTATTCTCCTTTAGGAGCATAAGAACAGCCTTTAGGACTTTGGGAGACAAGGGCAGACCCAGGAAAGCTATGTTATATGCAAATATTTAGCTAGCCTAATAAATACACAGTGCCCACATACTACAAACTTTGCTCCTCTGACTTGTGTGTTCCATGCAACTCAATCAGCATTTTGCCAATAATTCATGAACGTCAACAACAGCACTGCTTGGCCTCACAGTGTTTTAAAGCAGGAGAAAAAATTAATAGGCTGTCAAAGGCCAACCATGTGCATGTCAAGGCAAAGCTCTGTGGGCATCAGGGCCCAGGAGCAGGGGGAGATCCCCATGGCGGGTTGGGTCTAGGTCTGGTAGCCAAGCCTCATCCCACCCCCCAGCCCCATTGCGCACCTCCCCAGAGTCAGTCCAAAGATGGGCTGGGATGTTGGCCACCAGTGGGCATGGGTCAGCGTGGCTGGTGTCTGGGCAGAGTAGGGCTGTGCACAGCTGGAGACTGACCCTGCTGCAGTGCTGCTGGGGCTGACACGGGGTCCCGACACAGAGCCCCAGTACATGGGCAGGCTGGGAGGGGAGCCCTGAGGGGCTGTGCAGGGACAGCAATGTCTGCAAGTGCCCTCAGGATCCTCACAGTGTAGAAAGACACGAATTAATGGATTTGTGGTGGGGGTTTTTCATTAAGCTTAACTCTTCCCTTCTTCATAAGGCAGAAGAAGAACTCTTCTTGTTTTTGTAGTGTTGATTTCTCACTAATTTAGTTTCCCATTCACATGGCTCCTACAAAACACTGGCTGTGGAATCACTGAAGGATCACTCACTCTCAGTGTGGAGTTTCTTTATCCTTTTCTTCACAGGAGAGAAAGTCCTTCCACCTTATCATCTTCCTGCTATGCTCTAATCTTATCCTCAAAATCTTTCCTCACTTATTGTCCTGAAATATCTTCCTCTCCAACTTCTGTTTTCCAGTTTATGTTCACTTTATCTTCCTATTGCTTCCCTTTTTCACCTGCACCTCATCCAAAGAACTTTTCTCCCATCTCAACATTTTCCTACTCTTCTCAGCCTTAAGCCTGCTCCTCATCTCTGTCTCACCAATAAGCCTCATCATGTTATTTTATCCTCTTTTCCCTCGTATTTTACTATCCACTGAGAATATCATGCATTAAAATGGTGTCCAAAATTCAGGGACCATAAAGACAGAGGAAAAAGTTCAGATATCTGGTCTTCTATTTCTTTTATTCCCAGTCTGCAGTGAGAGTCAGAAAGAGGGAGAATGAAAAGTAACTTCCTCAGCTATGATTTTAAATTAACTGGACCACTAAATTTTCAAACTGTGTTTTAAAGTTAATTCATCAGCATAATTTAACATTTTGTTTTGGGGTTTTTTGCTGATTTTAAAGGACAAGAATCACAAAAGAATTTCAGAAAGAAACTGATCAATTCTCCCTGCTAAAGTTACAACTAAACAAGGATTTAGAAATTTAAAAGAATTTACTGCAAATTAAGCAAATGCCAAAGACAGAAATCTCAACAAAATAACTTCCTTTTTATCACCCTTACAGTATTTTTATTATTTTATGCCTTCATACATAATCCAGTCATCTTCCACCCATGTAGATCCTTGGAACTGACATCTTCCCCACTCTTAATATTGCAACTAATGAGTAGAGGCCACTGCATAGTTACATACATCTTTATCAGTCTGCTCATTTTCCTGGGATATTCGGTAAGTTCTCTCATGCTAGGCATTAATTAATTTAGTTCTCAAACATCATAAATTTTACTAATGATAAGATTGTAACATCAATCTGGGTCATGTTCTCTGGGTCTTTGCACTACACTGTCACAGACATTGAGCAGGGGAGAGGGAGTGGAGCTGTGGCGAACAGTTCCTGTTGCAGGGCAAGTTTTAAACAAGGACAAGAACATCCAGCCAAGAGGTTGGCTGCTTCCTTCTCCCAAAGTTTTTGCTGTCTTCTATGTACCAGACAAGCAGCAGCAGCATAAGCACTGTCACAGGCATGGCCTGTTTGTTACGGCCTTCCCTGCATTCACAGTAGTTGTGTGCTGAGGGGCTTTAATTCAAGCTCCACGTGATTACTGAATGCAAATGTTGCCAAGGGGATACTCACGTCTCCCATTATATTTTAAAGGGACTAATCCAGGGCTCTCTCTTATTCAAGTAGTAATTTCATAATCCTCAAATGACCTCACAGCTTTACAGCTTCAGCTTTTTTCAAGTGCAATGGGACATTACACTGAGTCTATCTTCTCCTAATGTTCCATAGTGAACTTAGGCAATTCTGTCAGGAAGATGATGGCAGCTCTTACATAGATCTTGGAAATAGTTGCATCATTGCATCTGGGGGGAAAAGAATCCTAGTGAGTCATGTGCTCAATGAACAAGAGCTAAACTTCTTATTCTAATTTTTTAATATGAATATCCCTCTTATAATGGTGACAAACTAAAAATCCTAATTTGCCAAATTACAGCATACACGTTATATAAGTATGTTTCTGTTAAATTTTTATAACACATGTACGAAAGATAAGTTAAGAGTTTTCCAAAGCTATAGAAGCTATGAATGCCAAATTCCCTACTGCTCACTCTTTGGAGCAAAGGAAGTAAAAACATAATGTATTCTGATTAATTTATACTATTGAGATTTTTTTAATACAAAGACCCTTTGAAGGATCTTGGACACAATGCACTAAATCTCCAGAGGTAGGCTCTGTACAAATCAATCTCCTCTCCTTTTCAAATGTTCTCTCCCATTTAGCTTACTGATTTTCAGTGTCAAGAACATGGCTGAAGTCGAGCAAAGACCCTCCATGCTAACTTCACAATCATCTGCACATCTGCATCACTGTCTTGGTTTCAGCAGAGCTCCTCAACATTGCAATTAAAGAGAAGCTGGGGTTTCTGACCAGGGTCGAGAGTTACTGGAAGTATTCGTAAGGGAGACAATCCTGAACTAGCTTGGCAAAGAGCCTTGCCTCTCCCAGCAGGAATGTAGCAAGACGAAAGATGCCAACAGAACTTGCCAACGTAGCTGCAAGGACAGCAATGAGTTTAGTCATGGTGCAAGGGAACTATGTCATTATCTAGTCTTTTTGTTTGAAATGGAAAACCAAGTCATTTTGAAGAAAAAAATACTAAACTGGTCCAATGAACACACTTCTGATCAAGCTCTGTGCTTGATTCTCTTTTCAGCTTTAGACCAATCAGGTCACAGATGGGTTCTCCCTGTTCAAGAGAACAGTGTCTGTGGTACAATAGCACTGAGAAATGAACGTCACAACCGAAGGCAAGTTTTAACTATAGGACATGTTAAAAAAGGAGAGAGTGAAGACAATGATTCCTCCACCACATTAAGATACTTATAACAACTAAGCTTAAGAAATTTAAGAGGTAAATATATGCCACATTTACGTGGCAGATACACATGAACCTACCAGACACTGTGCAGAATATCAAACTGTTTAACTGAACAACCATTTTGACCAGTAAATATCTCTGTCAAGAGTTCTCATGCCAGAAATACCCCGTCTTACTCCAGTAGATGGTTCCACCTTTTTCAAAAGCTTTGACTTTGCTTCTTGGACATTTTCGGCTTCAGAGACCCGGTGCATAATGAATGTCAGAGTAAAATGTTGCTTTCAAGTTACAATGTTCTTGCTCATATATGTTAAGTCAACATGGAGGGAACAGAAACAGCTAGTTTCATGTTTAATTAATAAAAGGCAGAAGATTCTGTTTTGGGACTTTGATTTTCACTAGAAATGTCTGATTGTAGTCAACTCAATACAAATTCAACATGTCTGAGTATAATAAAGAAGGACAAGGCCCTCTGGCAGATGAAATTGCCTTAATCAAGTCTCTAGTCTAATAACAGATGCAATTATTACTATATGCAATTATTCACTTCCACCAGCAAGGTTTTTAGACAATACAAAGTTTTTACACCACAGTGACAGAGAAAATAATTTAAAAACTTACCCCAAACAAACAAACAAAACAACTTTCAGAACACTTTGAATAACAGTAGAATAATCCATATGAGCACAAGTTGCATAGAATAAACCTTCACAGAAACAGACAAAAGAAGAACCTGCATATACACAGAGGAGAGAGCATGTTTACTGTCATGACTGCTTTTCCATTTTGAAATGCCAACTAGGAATGAGTAGCTTTGTGATAAAATGAGCCTTTGAATGGGCGGCCCAGGGAGGTGGTGGGGTCACCGTCCCTGGAGGTGTTCAAGGAGAGGCTGGATGCGGCACTCATTGCCACGGTCCAGTTGACATGGAGATAGTCTGTCATAGGTTGGACTTGATGATCTCAGAGGTCTTTTCCAACCTAATTGATTCTGTGATCCTGTGAAAAAGCTTCACAAAAGATTCCAATGGCTTAGCATGTCCCAGAGCTGCACAAAGGCCACATGCTTCACTCTTGGTTACCGCAAACAGTTGCTATTTTTCCACTGGTTTCATACAGGCTCCACTTTCCATTTCTACTGCCTGTCTGGCCAGAAGACATGACAATTCCGTGGGAGCACGCTGACACAACCATCAACTAAATCTTACCATTAAGTTCAACCTATACTTTTCTAATTAGAGAGGAATACAGATTTACCAAGAGAATTATAAAGCAGTGGAATGGCTGCTGTGCTGCAGCTGAGAGTATGCTACCCACGTTGCGTTTACAGAAGACACAGTATGTAACCTATTTCCTAGCCCAATAACGCAGCCCAGTGCTTCAGACAGTGTTACCTCATGATCATATATATATATATATACACATACACACACAAATGCACACCTGTTCTCACCTTACCAGATGCACCAGAAGTCTTAGCTGCTGTCAGAGAAAAAAAGCTGTTACAAGAGAGCTGCTTAGACCAGACAGCAAAACACAGTGGAAGTACAAGGCACAAGAGACTCAGTACTCAACCAATGTGTTTCTAACACAGACACTTTCTTCCACTCTTCTATCTGGTGCTTCCCACCACCTGACAGCTAACAGTATATCAAATCTGCCATCGCCGTGACTTCAACAGTTGCAATTCGAAACAAAATATGCAGTGCCTTTATAACACTGCAGTAATAAAGTTCTGACATATCACACACTTAAAAAATGTATTGACTCAGTATATTTGTTGTGAGGACCTAGAATTTTCAATCTGCATAATCCATAAAAATGGAATAAAACAGTGAGATTTTGAAATCCAAATACTACTTATCAGTTTAAAATTAGTCAATAAAATTGAAAGAACTCTTAACCTCTATACCTCTTCCCAGTTTCTTACTAAAAGAACTGTAATCAAGGTCTGAATTACTGACTATATCTGGAAAACAAAACATTTCCACTCATTTTTGTATGTATCTTAGTGATACGTACCTTGTATAAAACTTAGTGATCTTAGTGATATAAGGATTACGTCACTAAGAGATACTTTATGGCTTAGAATAAATTTGGGAATACTTGATTGCTACTTTTGGACCTACTGTAACAGCAATGATGGTCTTTAAAAACAAACAAAATAAATCCCACCAACACATTCAGCAAGATACTTAAAACAATCAGAACCTTTCCTGGTATTTCTCATGATTCGTCATTAGTTATTCTGAATCCTAACACCCCGTTATCTTGACCTAAGTTCAGTTCACCACTCAGATGGTGTTCCTCTAGAAACTGAGATAAACTGTAGCATGTCTGCTATTTGTGAGCCTGGAAATTCTCTAGAACCACTTACTATTTTTAAACACATTCTTTAGATGGAATATACTGGCATGCTGTAATTTTTTCCCTAATGAAAGGCGGTATCCAACACATTCTGACTGTCATGAACTCATATGAATTGTTTCTTTGTGACAATGCTATCATGAATTATAGCACATACATTGCTAGGTTATACATAGCTCTTGGTGAGAGTCTAGGGAGAACGCCCGAACAAATCCAATACAGTGTGAGAAAAACTAACAAGAACTTGAACAGTGAGCTCCTGAAGAGACTCAAAAATAAACAGCATTTCTCCTTGCCTACAGCTTCTTCACAGGTATTTAGATAATTGAGTGATTCATATCCTTTTATCTCCTACAGTATGAATATTCAGGTTGCAGACTCTGCCCATTTGAAGAAGAGTAATTACATTGTAGATTAAACCTAATGAACTCACAGAAAAACAAACATTAAAAAAAGAACTGTATGGCCTTGTTGGAAAGGTACAGCTCTGCCAGAGTACAGTAACATGGGCCAATTGTCCAAACCGAAGCAGAAACAGTGGTGGCTGCTCCTGCTGCAGGGAGGAGTCACCACAGGGCAGATTCAGAATACACTTGACCGAGGGCACTCAGTACTCGGCAACAGCATCTGATATTGTGCCTAACAGATCTTCCTCCATTCACGCTGCCAACTAACGTCTTCTCTGAGTTCAGCTTGCTCAGCTTTAATTCAGCTCACTCTCATCCTCATGCCAGTCTCATCCAACACTCAGCAATTTTACTGTGATCTGGCTGCACCACAGAAGTGTCATGAGGGCTGCATTCATCTGCTTCCCAAACTTTTCACCAGCACAAGGCATGCAGGCACAAGTGGATAGTATAGACATGTACAGATTGACAGAAGATTCCCAGTACTCGTCCTCACCTATGATAACCAGAGCAGGAAGGCAGCAGTGAGGTGGTACTGAATTTGCGTTTCACTGGGATTTGCAGCCCTACATGCAGTCAGAGCTCTATTTAAAGGAAAACACCTGAAGACATAGTCTCTGCCTCTCTCAAAAGCTATCTTCTAATTTTGGAGCCCATTGCAATAGCTTATTGTAACCAAAGAAGAAACATAAAATTTGAACATTTCAAAATGAGATGCTGGCATTTCCCAGCTTGGGGCAAAATGTACCTCCTGGTCTCCGTCCCTGCCCTCCACTCCCAATCCCAATCCCAGAAAATATTAATAAGAAAACAGTCTCAGATTACAAGCCTGGTTGACAAATATTTTAATCACTACTAAACTTACACCCTGCATTCTGTTTCAAGTTTGCCTGCCCATAACTTAACCTGTTCGATGTCATTCCTAGAAGTGATAAGATTATTTTACTTCACAAAAGCGTGTTGCATGAAGGCATTTAGTGTTGTCTTGTCTCTGACTGCTATTACCTTTATTGAAACCTGATATAAAGAAGGGAATGAATTCTGCAAATAATCCATAAATAATTTTATGATAGGACTTGAGAAAGTAGCATATTGCTGGAAGGACATAATGCCTAGTTAGTGACTTAACAATATTATTTTAGACCCAAGGCTGGATGAAGTAATGCATCACTGAAAATATAACTGCATCCACAGTAGTTTTCTAGGCTTCTATGTGACTTCAGGAGCTAATAGAACCTAACTGATTTTATCTCTATAATGCCATTTGAACAGATGCAAACTACAAGAAAGAAAAAATTGCAGAACCAGTTGGTTAATGGCTTTATTCTATTAAGAAAGTGTAGAGCTCTCATTAGCCTGCCATTGTTTTTTGTTCTGAATGAAACGAGCAGTATAATTTGGATGTAATCACACTGGAATCATTTCAGCATTTCTCATCTCATTTTTTATCCCTATTGTACAACAGTCATTAAGGGTGTAAACGCATTAACATTTACCTTTTGCAAATCAGCAAGTAGCTCTCTCTCTCTCTCAGAACAGAGCTGTCTTTTCACAGAATCGTGTAGGATCATTATAATTACATCAATTCAAGAAGTGCACCCTGGCTTCAAGCATCTGCCTTTAAACCAACTGGGCCTTGAGTAAGATTCTAAGTGGGTTTTCTGAGTCAAGAATCAGGGTTCATTAGGATAGCATCCACTTAAAACCCCAAAAAACAAACACACCCTCCAAAGAGATTTCAATGACAGAAATAGCACAATATCTTCTGTAGATCCTTCAGAGGTCCACTGGCCTAGTCAAATTCTTTTGAAAATCAGACACCAGAGTACAAAGCTAGGAATTTTATCTCAATATCCCATTTTTGAAAAATTTGGTTGAAAGTTTTAAATTACACAATGGACCAATGCAAGAGGTGAACAGACCAGAATGCTTTGGACTCCAAAATACTCTTACACAATAAATTAATTTGGATTTTTTTCTCTCAGGTGCTACAATTACACATTAATTTGAAGAGCACTTCAATAACTGTTTCATGTTATTCTCAGTGTACTAGTTAGCAACATGTCAATTATTTCCAAAAAATCAAGCTCACGTCCAGGCATTGTGTATCTAAGTAAATGCACTAGGTATGCTGTATACTGTTTTTCATATTTTCTTCCAATTTGACCATCTGTAAGAACAATTTCTTTTAAATGGCACACACACAAAGAAAAAAAACTCAACACTCAAAATATAATCAAACTCTCTTTCTGAAAGGCTACCTGTATTTTATTATATCAATGGAAGGCTACCTATTTTTCTTAAATTTTAAAAACCAGCAGAGAAAGAGGAGATAAATCCATTACCACACAAACCCACAAGTATTTCCCTAGTGTCAAAAACACACATGATCCAAAACATTATGTGTAATGCTAACATGCCCAGAAGTAACAGTTGTTTGCTAATGCCTTGTTCTTACTTAGGGTATTTGTATTAAATGACCCTTTGAGTTCTCTTCCAACCCTTACTGCTACATTTGTAAGGGATGAAGGCAGCCTTCATATTTAAGCTTCACTTTCTGTTTAACATTCACAGTATTTACAAAAAAAGAAGAAAAAAAAAATGTTCTAAGGTATCTTCTTGCAGCAGTACTTTGGAAGATCAAAATATCCTTGACTGAGAACTAAGAAACCTTCCAATCATTTCTTTTTTCTTGGACAGATCCCCATGCAAAGAGCACTGTTTAAGTTAATTGTTCATTATGTTCACTGCTGTCTCTGCTATGCCCTCGCCTCTGTATCAGACAGGAATATTGGACAGATTAAATCACTGCAAATCCCAGAAAGGAAAACTAACTCTTAACTGCCAACAGAGATTTCCCTAGACTCACACTGCAGAGATCTGCAGTCTGTTTCATCAAATATTCAATAAAGCAAAGCTTCCAAAGGTCTTACCTGCAGCTCCTTTTTTTTTTTTTTTACTCATGGATATGTGTCTTTCAAAGCTCTGCCAGTCGGGTTTTTTTTTTTTTGCTACATTTTCCTGTGGGACATTTAGGAAAGAAATTCACCTGTGGCCAAACTGTCACACTTCTTTTAATGTTCAATGCCTGCAAAATGGCAGAAAAAATAAAGCAATTCGAATGCATACCAAGTTCTGTACCGCGGTTTTGTCAAAGCACTACTGGAACTTAAATGGCAAATGAAGATTTAATAAAAAAATAATGAAGTTATTTATCTGATTTTTAAATACTGTTTAAGCAAGAGGCTGAAAGTATTACATAAGAAAATGCTAGAACAGCCCTTTTTAATACCTTGAGTAGTAGAATTAATTCTTCCTGGTAATTATGTCAGCCCACAATTATCTTGACACATGCCTCTGATGAAATTCTCATTATGTTCTCATGTGAGCTCATGTTCATATGTGCTTTTGCATATTGAGTGAGTTCATCAATCCAAAGATATCCTTATATTAGTTTGTGTATACAGTCTACAATGCTATTTTAGAGGTAAATTTCAGAAAGTTATTGACATTATTGGAAATGTATTCATACAATAGGAAAAATGTTTTCAGAAGGTCCCCTAAACAGAGATGACATAAGGTCTTCATGTCCAGTGCTAAAGTCTACAGAAACTGCACAGATGTACCATATCACTTTATTAATTACATTTCTCTCATTAAATAAGTATTTCTCAAGAATATAGAAAAGAACGTTTTTATTAAACCCATTGTGGAGACATGGCAGATCTTAGAATGACTGATATTAATTCCAGGTTTCTATACCCATTTTTTCAAGTCCATTGATGTTCCTGCTATTTACTCTCCAGTGGCATGCAGTTTTTGACTAACCAACTCCAAAAACTAATATGATGCAATGGGTGAGAAAACCTGTTTAAGAAGTGAATTACTAGATTCACAATTGACTTTCACATGACTATGTTATTAAATACTTTAACCCATTCCCAAAATAACAGCATCATCTAATAAATTCTGGTATTTTGACATTTTGCATATTTAAAAGCAATACCCACACCTTCCAAATGATTTTATGAACAAGTGAATTTTTGCTGGTTTCTACCAAGAAGAGCCTCATATCAAGTCCTCATTTAGATACTGATTTCGTTGCATCTTGCTGCACAGATTTGGAAAATATGTGGGAGATCTTGGGATAAAAATTTAACGTCCTCAGGGGAAGAATGCAAGCAAGTAACATACTATTTGATTTCCAGAATATAATGACTGCTTCAATTTCCCTCTCAGCACCCCCTGTGATATACATCTGTGCTTTTGCTGTCAATGCACATTTACTATATGCTATATATTTCCTCCATAGTATTGAAAGCAGCAGCGTTTCTCTTACTTTCTGCCCTTTTCTAAAATAGAGGAAATTGATACAAGCAAATAAAGAAGTTAATTAGATTTTGTAAGGAATATTATCCTTCAGAAGTTTCACCAGTGAAGAATTCCATTAGTTTGCCACAAGGCCTAGAAAATGAACTACAGAAAGGAAAAGGCATCGTATGATAATTATTAGTGAATAGAGTCCTGACAAAACTATGTATCAGAGATACCATGGATACATGGTAAGATGGCTGGAAGGAAAGCTACTCATGTTTCTACAGCAAAACCAAAATTATTGTAAGGAAAAGCACTTCAAAGGGCCACAGATACCAGTATGTCAGCTTTCTCACTGTGTAACAAATTTTGAAAATTTTTCATTTTGTCTAAATATTTATTCCTAAGGAAAAAAGTAATTCCTTCTACTGCAAAAATCTCAGAAACATTTTTTTTAAAGCAGTAGACATTTAACATCCAGTTTATTGTTTAAAGTTTGCAACCACTTTTGGATGCAATGCTAAGGAATGTTAAGCAAGTATCTTTGTTTAGAATTAAATCTCTTGAAAAAATTGTAAGTCCAAACCAAATTTATTTTGTTGAAATCAGTATCCAGGCAACACAAAAGAACAGTAATAATGAAAAGTCTGTCCTATTGTCCCAGTGGTATGTTCTCTGCTCAATCATTCTAAACTTGAAAATATAATATTGTCCAGGAAAAACATACTAGAGTAACCATTTTGTATGTTCCTGAAAAATTTCTGATAGGGATGCTATCTGAATTAATATTAATCCTAACCATCTTAGATGTAAGATAGAATTCAAGTTCTAGCTTAATGAGATAAAACACCCGCTTATCTACTTGTTTTTAACTTCAGCAGCACAGAAATCAAGTGAAGCAAAAGCCACCTGAAAAACAAAGTGGTGTTGTTTTTCTGGACCCAGTTAAGTGCCCAATCTCACATGAAGCCCTGCAGATCTTTCCACTGCTAACAATGGCAGCAGCTTTTCTCCTTCAGTCCTGTCTTGCAGCCTGGGTAGCCAGCTGGACTCAAATCCAGGACAGAAACAGGCAATAAATAACGGGACTTGCTACTCTTAACAGGAGGATGAGTTAGTGTCTAGCAGTTGACAGTGCCACAGAACAGATAAAGAGTTTAGAATCTAGCTCTCTCCCTAAACCCCTATCTCACTTGACAGAAAGGAAGCTTTTACAATTCCTTCAGGGCTGACCAGAAAAAAACAACACAAAAACACCATCTGAAAAAGTAAAATAGCAATTAATTCAAAAGCTACTTAATTTAGTGAGGTTTTCTCCCATTATTTTTTGGACAAAGAAGCCTACCACAGCTGTCCATCTAATAAATCATTTGACTACTCTTAACCGTAGCTTACTCTGTGGTAAAGTGAGTTTTTTCTAGTTCTGCTTTATTGTTATACTGTCCTTATCTTTAATATCTTTAATCCATTTAATTCTGTCTAAAATGTGAATTGCATGCTCTAAAGAGCAATAACTAGGCTTTTTTTTTCCATTTCTTTTAAATGAATCACCTAGTACAAAGGGGGCCCACTCTTTCAGTGAGGTTCCCAGTAGTTACCATATTAGAGAGAGTAATTCTCTCCACATTCCAGATGGCAAGTATCCCAATGACAGCCAGAGTCCTTTTAACCAGCACACTAGGGTGAATATAATGATTCTCTTGGGAAGCATTTCCTGTAAAATGTTGGGAAGTTGGCAGATGGGACAGAAGATTTTAAGACTAACTTTTTCACATGAGTCAATTTGGAAGAATTAGAGAAGCTATGAAAGCAAGCTCTCTGGAGGCAGAGAATTTCTAAAGACCTGTTCCAAGGGACAGTCAAAGTAGCCAGGAGTTTGTGGAAAAAAAAAAATAAAAATTGAATTTATAAATCTCCTAGTTTGCCATGGCATTCTTTTTTTCATCATCTGGTGCAGTTTTGGGGTAAACAGAATAACAGTTTTTAAATTTGAGAGTTTTATCTTAAACACCTAGGAGGAAGACCTAAGCTAATTGTATAGAAAGAATGCCCCTAAGACTCATTGTTTAACCTATCGGTCTCTCATTCAGCATAAATGTTGCTACAATACAAAATGATACTTGCCTACACTAAAATGTCTGAAAAACAGAAGCTGTTCTCAAAAACACCTATTTCTTAGGCAGTCACCTAAAAGAAAAAAAAAAGTACACCATGGAAGAAAGAGATGAAGCCTTCAATTTCATTGCATTTACTCAGCTTCCCATTACACAAACCTGGGCCATGTTGCTGAAGATAAAGATTGTTAGAAGAGACAATACAAGAGGGCCCAACCCAAGGGCTTGAAGAGTTCACCTAATGTTTCTATTTTTCCACACCTAAAATCTCACTTGACACTTATTACAGATTTGAATCCATCTTTGGAGGTCCGTTGCTCCATAAATCAGTAGTACATGTACTGACTCTTACGTCCTTTATTTAGTTTTTAATCCAAATCTGTGTTAGAAATACAACTGATAATTTTATGTATTATGTTAGTAATGCTAGACAGTAAAAAAATGCTTCAAAATGTTCATTTTATTCATCCATTGCACCATTTCCTAGAAAATATTAGACCAAAGTCTGCCTTTGAAAAAGGCAGGGAGTTAGCATATTAATTTGTAGCAATTGTTTAACTTGCTTTAGTTAGTACAAAACCCACCACAATTTAAAAATGCAAACAAGTTTGTTTTCTCTGACACAGTGTAGGTATAACCTATTGGAACTTTTGCCTTCTATGAGAGTTATAAGCCTAACTGCTGGATCCATACCTGGTAATATTAGAAAATAATTGGACAACTTACTCCATGTTTTTTCTAGTACCATGAATGGGAAATGCAAGGCACATTTTCCTTTACCAGATGCAAGAAAATGTAGCTACTTGCATAAAAAGAGATGCAAATCTTGAATCTGTTATCTGTAATTTACACTTGTGCAAAATAAGCAGAAATGCTTACACCGCACTTTTTCTACACTTACTTTCTGTTATGCTAATGATGCCTTTTTTCCATGGTAAAAAATTGAGGCAGACACAGCAGTAGCAGGGGAAAAGGGTATTTGCCTTGGTTTTACTAGGATCGTTGGAGCAAAGCCTGTTACAGATGGAAATACGGCGGCAAGCACCCGGGCCCCCCACGCATCCAAGTGCCGAGAACTCAGAGCTCGGGTCCACACGGGTGCAGGAACAGGCTAAGCCCCGAACACGGGTACCGGAACCCACCAAAACCAACTAACCCAACAAAAACCCCGAACACCCCCAGTATACAGTTTTTATGGACTTCACAAATTAGCATATCAATCTAAAATCCCCAATAAGAAATGTGATAGATTAACAGTCCCCCTATCCCCCTCAGCCCCCCTCAATGAAATTCCAGTCTAGTTTACAAAAACATGTTCCAGAGAAAAAGAGGCCCATCAAGGTTGGAGCCTACAGCTCTGAGATAGTGTAGAGCTGTTGATGTTCTACTGTGTATGTTTCGTCTTCTCGCTTGGTAGGACCCCCAAACTAAGCTACATATCAGACTACAAGAATTATAGGTATGTGGGACAAGGATACAAGGGATATGTGTAAAGGGTACATGAAATATATGAAGGGTATAGGGAAGGCAAAGGGGTTTAAAAGAAAAAGACCTAAAAAACCATCAGGCATCACTAATGCCTCCAGTAAGGTGAAAGGGAATGAAAGAAATTTTTAAAAAGTCAATCTTACACTGCCAAATGTACATGGAGATGCAATTCTTATAAGTGTCTTTATTTCTCAGAGTTAAATCAAGCTACTCTACCTTTTATATTTCACCCATGGTAAAGAAAATTATGTAGAACCTGCCTTCAACTGAAAACACAACAAGGCATGAAGAAAAAAATTACAGATAAGACAGCAAGAAAGAAAACACCGGACCAATGCACTGGCACTGAATTAACTGAAGGGAAAGGAAAGGGAAGGGAAAATAGCTTCTAACCTTATTCAGGAAGCACAGACCTCTCAGAGGGCCAAGCTGTGCATAATAGCTGTAGCTACTCCAATGGACCACTCTAGAGGTGTATAATTACCATAGCATTAGACAATTCCCTCTGGATTTTCTGCAGTTAGTATCACTGCATCCTTTGTCTCAAACAGATATGGACTACAAAGTAGTTATTAATTAATTTTATGAGCAAATATCTTTTTCACCCCCACAGAATGAAGCCTCATAACAGCGCAGAGTGAAAGATGTTCAACAGATTGGTTTGCCTCTCGTGTTCAGTACATGCCCTGATGATCTTGCCATCTTTACTGCACACTACTTCATTCCATCCACCAGCATATTTCGTATTCATACCCTGCCAGGTAGACAGCACTCCAGCACCTCACAGCTTCACAAGCACTGAAGAATCCCTTGCAGAAGACCTCCAAGGTAAAATGTCATTGCCTTAATTTGCAAACAGGGAAAACCGCTCAAAGGTAAAAAGGACCAACTACTTTTTTGTATCCACCATGTGTTGCCTGGAAGCAGTGCTTTTGGAATACTTACAATTAAATAACAATTTACATGTTCCAAACATTTCCCATACTGGATTATGTTGCACCTGTGAGCACTCAGCACTTCTCCAAATCAGGTCCAGGTATTTCATATTGGATAATCAAGAAAACACAGCCATTTATCAAAGCGGGTCCAATAGCGCTCAGCATTACACAGAAGCGGTGGAAATTTTTAAAATTAGTCCAAATTTTTTTGTTTGATAAAAAGGGATAGCAATAAATTTAATTTACTAAACAGGCTATGATTTGGTCTAACGGCAAAGGAAACCATTGGATTTTGCTTACATGAAAGCAAACTATGCTTATACAAATGTAGCTCCTGCTACCAGGGATGTGAAGTTTAAATTACAAATACACTATGCATTTTCATTCTAAGGGGGAAAGGGGAAATTAAAAAAGCAAAAAAAATATATTTACTTACCAATTTTTGCACACATTTACATGATTTTTAATGTAATGTGATTATGAATCAACCTATTCTAACACTGACAGAAGGACTTTAAAAACAAATTTTAAGAGCTCCCAGGCAAGCTTCATAGACATGAAGACAGCAAGCCAAGATTATTAGTGTCCTTGTTCATGGACTCACTGATGGTTTTAAAACTGAAGAAAAATCAAAATTTTTTGCAGGATGGGAACACTGAGTTTTTCTTGTTTACACTGTGGATTTGGGACAGATGAGGACTGACAAATTGAAATATACAACTTTGGAAGCTGTGGGTTTTAAGGCAGAGAGAACCCAAATCAATATTTCTACTCTTGGAATTTTGTGGTGTCTTAGCAAACACAGCATGCTCAAGTACTACAGAGGCCAGGTTCAGACAACACAGTCTAAATGTTGCTATTCTTCCCACAGAGGTCACAACAGAGAATGTCAATAAACTTTTCAAATAGATTCAGGGGCCTGAAATAGAATATTTGAAAATCTTCCTTTTCAATTAATAGGTTAGACTTGAAATCAAATTGAGGACAGACAATTAAAAGTGCTCATCTGATGGCCTTCAATGATGGTTGGTCAAGAATTAATAAAATCTTTTTCATTTTATTGTTATTCATTTCTTACAGCCAGGTATCAATAAGACAAAGCCTAATAAACACCTAACACCTATTTAAACAGATAATGGTTTTCGTTATGAAAAGAAGAACAAATCTTTCAAAGCACCACTGAAGCCCTCAGTAGCACCCACGCTAATTTGTGCACAGTACTTCAGGGAAATTTGACAGACCTAAGAACAAGTCAAACTTTGGAATCAAATCTAAACAGTATCAACCCGTGCTGCAGTATATCTGTCTCCTCTGTTCTTGTCATTAGGAAACTCAACACAGGAAAAATACAGCCTCAGAACAGAGTACATTTCAACATCATACCCCCCAATAATGCCTGGAACCAAGGCAAAATCAGCCCAAGGCTTGGAAAATAAGCTCAGCATTCTTAGTTTAATATCTGTGGACAGGAGGAGAAAAAACCCCACCATCCTCATTTATGTCAGCACCTGACCTGTACAAACTGTAATACAGCTAACTGCACGGAAAACAAAGACCTCAAGGCAGAAGGAGAACAGGTCCCTGATTTTTATCCAGCCTGGGTGGGAAGCCACACCAAGCATACCCTTGGCTGAAACACCCTGCAGAGAATGCTAAACAGCACTGGCTTGTCACTTAAGCAAACAAAGGCTCTTTCCACTGAAGAGACACATCTTTGTCTCCCCAGAGAGAGGAAGCACATGCCATAGTACATTTGACTTTAACCTAGAAGAGAAGCCTTAGTGCAACAGCTGTTGGCAACACAGACAGCAAAGAGAGAAATAACTTCAGGCACAGTGAAGACAGTGCCAGCATCATGAGAAACAGCAAAGAGGTGCTCTGGTAACATTAACATTTTGTAAAATTTGAAGTAGCTTATGAATATACTATTGGTTTTAAGATATAACAGTCTAAGAATTTCTCTGCCTCGACCTCTTTTGGAGGGTTTCACACAATTTAAATCACGGCATTATTGATTCTGTCTATGACTACGGAATGGTCTTGGCCCTATGATCTCAAGCTGCACCAGATGCGCTGATCACAAGAGAAAATGAACGAAATTGAAAAATTAACAATGAACCAAGCACAGTGCAACTACAAAGATGACCATGGGAAAACGCACAAATTTTGAAAAGGTGCCTTGACATTACTATGCTTTCAACCTACTTCTCCAGCCCTACCCTAGCTTAATTCACTAATAGGAACTTGAAGACTGTCTTGGTGTGCATATTTTAAATCTCAGCGATTTCACATATGCATGCACCTCATTTTAAGTTAGTCCATAGTGACAGGTTGTGTATCTATGCAGCCCCCATACACATTATACATTTTTTTTTTCCCAATTGCCACAAGCCAGAAGTATTCATGCACATCTGGGAGCTTCATGCTGAGGTGAACTATGTGAGATCACCATTATGTAAGCAATAGCAGAAAACAAATCTCCAATGTAAATAAATTTACTAAATTATTCATGTAACAAAAGTCTTAAGGCTTAATAAGTCTAAATAAACAGTGCAAGACCAAATCTGATAAGCTCATTCACTTTCTATCTGTGCACCTAAAAACTGAAAATTTAACCAGTTTCCCATCCTTCCTGTGCTTCCCTCTCTTAACAAGCACTGCTGGGGAACATTCTGCATGTCACCACCACATTGCCTTCAGGCTTTCTTGTGATATTACAAATCAAAATCAATACCACGGGCTTTAACAGTAGTTGATTGATTGTTGCAGAGTTCTGTAGGGCAAATAACTAAATAAAATTTAGTCACGCAACTAAAAAAAACCCTACCTTTTATTTTTTTTACTATGCTACATAACCTGAATGGTGTTGGCACATTATGATGCCTGCAAAAATACTGATGCACCCTACTCTTGAATGACGACATGACTTTTTTAAGATTAAAAGCACATAATAAATTTCTTCTGAAATACACAGATGATAACTTACTTATTCCAGGTAAACAGAAAATGTAAACAACCTGAGATATGTAAACCAGAAAAGCAAAGAAACACAACATTATCCTATTTACTTGTCAGTAATTAAATATAAAAAAAAAAATAAAATAATCCATCAGTGATACTTATTTAAGAAAAAAATTATAACAGCAATTAAATGAGAAATAAATCATTATTGCATTATGTGAAGAAACTGAAAAGTTAAAATAAACCATTACTGAATTATATAAAAAATTGAAAAGTTAGTTGGCACAATACAAAAAAAGAAATTAAGAGGAAAAAAAATGCCACAAACAGTGATTTTTAACTACCCCTACTACTAAATCTTGAGGTAGAAAAACTTTACTGAAAGCAGCTGAGATATACATACAACAAAGGATATGGGAAATGATTGGGTCTATTTGAATATAATTTATGGCGAAGCTACTGCACAGGAAAACCCAGCTCCACACAGAAAGAAAACTAAACCTGAGAAAGGTACAAATGAAACTGCTGTCGTACCTCACAGAGAGACTGCAAGCATCTAATACCATTGTAGGTTATGAATGCATGCTAAATTTGTCTTATGGTAATTAGATATCACTAGAGGACAAATTAGGGGTACAAAGTCACAGGAAAAGAAAGCATGGTTTTTAACTGTGAGGGTAAATAGCCAGGGGTATATATTGTCAAAGGAAATTACTAATTTATAAGAGAATATTAGCTGCTAAGGGCTTTGCTTTCAAAGAGACGTAACTTAGCTGTACTTCAGTGGACTTAAGGGTAGTCGCTGAATGTTCAACCTTAGACACGTAAGATGACCTAACACAGAAGAGTGGAATCACTGGGCAAAACTTGGACTTATGCTAACACAGGAAGTAAGACCAAAGAGCAATTGTGGGCTCTGCGAGCCCCAACAGCTACAGCTAAGTCTGATGTGTCTCAACTCAAAGGTGCTATGGCACTCTCAGAATGAAAAATAAGCTCAAGAGACAATAGAGGCAGTTTAGAGAGTGCAGAAACGGCAAATTATGTCTACCATTACCACTTTTAGACAGAACATACATATTCAGGATTTGACTTTTTTAAAATGGTAGCTACAGCTGCCAGTAAAAATCGGTGACAGCCTTCAACATCATGCAGTTCTGAGAATACCTTCATCTCAGAGCAGGTAACACAGCAAAGGCCTCAGCGCAAAAGTGTTTCTGTCCAAGGTACAGAATGCAAGTCTCACAGGGTTCTGGTTGTGCAATCCAGGAATACTTAGCCCAGTTCAGATCAGTACATCAAAACCTCCTGGAACTATTACACTACCCTACTGTGCTGTGGTTTAGGAATGGCGCTCCCCAATTCAGTGCCCCCACTGAGACTGTTCAAGCCACACTGGCTCTCTCTCGCTCCCCCACTTTACCCTCTCTCTCACCGCAGCAGTGGGATGGAGAGGAGAATTGGGGGCCCATGAGGCAAAAATCACAGGTTAAGATAAGAACAATTTACTGGAAACAGCAATGAGATAAAACAGACAGTAACAAAAAAATGCTGATGATAGAGAGTACAAGAAAGAAACAATTCACAGAGAAACCCCCTGACAATAGACAAATACTGTGTTGCTCAGCTACCTCCATCAAACTTACCCGACCAGACCAGAACCCTTTCCCCTGCTCCTGGCAATGATGTGAGGTGGTATAGAACAACCTCTGGGTCCTAGCCATGCCTTCTCATGGCTACTGCAAAAATACACCCTATCCTGGCCAGAACCAGGACACAGTAGAAAGTAAAACTGAACTGCACTGAATAGTACAAGCCTAATCAGACCAGAAGAACAGGTAATTAAAGACTTCAGTTTGTACAGAGCAGCAACTGACCTCCATTCATTGATGCAAAAATCTTCCCATCGGTTCAATACAGGAAACAGAATACTTCATGGCTTCATTGAGGAGGAGAAAAAAGAAAAAGGAAAAAAGAGTTTTGTGCTTCTTATGCAAGGAGGACTGCAAGGGAATACAGGGAGGTGTTTCTACGAAACAAACCACTGGGCAAGGTTACCAGCAGCAGCAAGGAGCAAAAACACCAAAACAGGATTTCTAGGGAAACCAACAGTGACTGCTTTTGTTACAGCTCATTTCTGTTTGTTCACCCTAACACATGAACTACATTGTTTACTATACAAATAAGCTATGGGAATGGTTTCACATGGGAAATTGTATTTTTGCTTTTTTACTAAAAGCCACTTCCTTGAAATCACTCCTGCTCAGTAGTCACTTTGTCCCTGAGCAAATGACACAGCTCATTGTTTTCCACAGAAGCAGCAGTTTAGTGCTGAATTCATGCCTGTCCTCCTGAAAACTTGCCAAACCTTTAAATACTGCAGACGCCATTTTCGAATGAAGTATTTATTTCTTATCAAAAGTTATTGTTTAAATGAAGCAGTAATGGAAATGTATCATTCTCCCTATTAGCCTAAGGATGTGAGAACTATTATCTATTGGGGTGGGGGAAGGGAGTATGTATGATGCCTCAGGGAACATATGCCTACCACCTAAAAAAATACACAGCCCAGTGGGTTTAAAAGTAAAAAATAAAAAAAAGGAAACAAGTTGGGGGACTCTCATAATAATTCTCTGTTTCAGAACACGTAGTTTGGATTTAAAAACCAAAGCTCAAATGACAATAACACCCTCAATGCCAAAGTTGAAGACTTTTCTGCTCTTATATCTTAATAATTTAAAATAATGTGTGCTTTTTCTCGCCCCTAAATTACAATGAAATATGTTCTTTTCAATAAATATTGCTTTTGAAAATGGAATAGAGGTGCTCTGAAGAATCTTAACCTTAAATCTTATATAAGAAAAATGATCTATTACCAAACTTTAAAAACATGACTTTCTTAAAATCGTAACTAAATGGAAACCTAAAGGATAACAAATTTTATGCCTGAAATTAACAGTATTTTCAGCCAACCTTGTATTTTTCAATTTTCATCCCTCAGGATCTCCAAGTATTAACGACCATCACTGAAAGGTAAGAATTAGTGACCTCCATTTCAGAACTTTAGAAGCCCAGAGATATTCAGCACTTGGCTACCCCACAGTGCAGCCTCAAGCTTACAGACACTTTCATTTGCAGTGCACAGCAAACACAAAAGCAGCTGGGGTTTTTTTCTCTCTTCCTTAAATCTTTACTGTGGGACTTGCAAACCATATCTGCTGCCCGGATGGAAAGGAGCAATAGCAGGTACAACATGATTTTCTTTGCTACCTGAGGACATTCTCTTCATCTCAGTGTCTTTCTAACCTCAGACTGGGAGCTTCAAGAGCCTTCATTTAAATATTTGACTGGGAAGAAGTTCTCATCACAATTAAATTTAAGCATATGGAACAGCAATAACTATTAATGTTTAGTTTTAGTGGAATTCTTATTTCTTACCATTGTTAAATCCAAGACAGCAGCCCATTTTGAATATCAATTAATTAAGCAACCTTTCAGAGTTCCTTTTAAAGAAAAAAAAAAAAAAAATCACTTTACAGTTCAACTTATTCTTTACAATAAAAGTCAAATTTAAAATGCCTACACTGCTGTTTGGGTTTGGCTTGGTGGTTTTTTCAAACAAACTGCAGCTACTGGAATTATAAAAAAATATTTTTCACCTCTAAGGTTCACTTTGAGCATTGGCACCGGTTGATACTTTTCTAGCACTCAAAGACAAGAGGTCCGTAATTGCTAAGCACCGTTACAGTAAAACTATACAGGATTCGTAAGAGACTTTACTTTGCCTTTTTACCTTAACAAAAAAGCATTTAGACTGTAAGCTTGTCCTCCACCCTGACTGAAGGGTAAGCATTTAGCTGTGGCATATTACAGACTGCCTGTCCCCTCACAGCTCTGCGTAATCCACCACCTGCTCCCTCACAGCTCTGCTCACCTACACACACATGAAGGTCAGGGTTTGAATCCCTTCTCATCCTGCCAGTCCTCACAATACAGGGGGGTAGAAGGGATGGATCTCTCTTCCTGTGCTGCAAACCAGGCAGCCTGTGCAGCCACGGAAGATCACCCCTTGTTCCTCCATCTGGCTATAGGATTGCCTGTGACTATCTGATCCCAGTTGCTGTTAACTTCTTAGGCTGTCCTGCCAAAAAGGGCTGCACACCACAATTTCAGGTTTCTTAAGCTCCAACCCAGCCACATCTCTCTGAAATATATCCACAGCAGCAACATTTTAAAAGAGCAAATGAGATGGTCAGGAACTAGAGCCCGAAGAAAATATACTGGTGCTTAATCCATACCATTTCCCTTGAGGTACTCTGAACCTCACCCCACAAAGATCCCCAGTTACTGCTAACAAAAAAAAAAAAAGAAAAAAAAATATTCAACAGTTGATTTTGTTGCAAGACTGAGCAACAGATGAAAAAAAGTACTGAACCTTTTGCATAAGCCTACAAAAAAATTGCAATAGTTGCAAACACATGTAGTAATATTTTCAGTTATGATTCACTGCCCCTTCTAGTAGCAGAACTAGGGATCATCAATTAAAAGTTGCACACCGCAGCTTCAAAACAAACAGAAAATGACACTTCCCCACTCAACTGCAGCTGAGGAACTCAATTTGCTACCAAATTCAGTGTCACCAAGCCTGAAACTAATTCCCCCAAGGCACAAATTGCTACAGGCTGACAGCACACAATAGAAACAGGAAAAGTATGTTCTTGTCCACTTCCCTTTCTCTTATTGACTACTACTAGAGATAAAATACTGAACTAAATATACCACTTGGTCTTCAGTTATTCCTTCAGTTATTTTTAGGTTGTTTTGTAATCTATAGTAAACATATAAATACAGCAGACAAAAGCACTGCTATTAAGGATAAAAGCAGTCTAGCCTATTTCCCTGGGAGCACTGGTATAGAGCATAGAAGATAAAGAGATTTTTGAAGCACAATATGTTAGCAAGAGTTAAAAGTTTTAGAACAGCCTTTCTTTTCAGATAGCAATCTCTGCTTTAGACTGGAATTTGTATTTCCTGAGTAAGGTAAACTTCTGGCATTAAATCTCAAGTTAAAAGTGCAGTCTTGCATCATTTCTTTAATTATTCCTTTTAAGGCATTATTTTCATATTTAAAAGACTACAAAAGGGATCTTTCAAAGAAAAACACAAAAAAAAACCCCACAAAAGTATAAACCAGTAAGAGCAATTGAATACAGTTTCTATTACTATTTTTATAGTGTCTTTCTGTCACCTGACGTGAACTAAATACTTTGGTAATTTTATGTAAGGCATTTTAACTGTGAGTCATCTGCAACTATGCTCTTGCATACTAAATAAGCTGAAAACAGTTGGTACTGCATGCTGGGTGACATCCCTGTTTTGCTTAAATCTTCAGGCTCCATCCTCATATGGTATTTCTGTTCTTTTTAGAAACAATGCATTACAGGTTGCACATCTTTGCTTCTGTTTGCCTTTTTTATTCACTAGTACAGGTGTGCATTCCACTTCCAGGTGAGTCACTAAATCCAGTGAAAATGCCAGCCTTGGTTCTCACTGGGACTTAACAGCAACAATAAAATCCTCTTTTTTTCTTCTTACAACCTAGTAATACCTTGAGAAGACTCCTGTGTAGTAACTTGACTATGAAAATAAAGACAGATATGGCTAGAAGAGCATCCTTTAACTGTACTGAAACAAAACCAGAAAATCTTGAGCTATGCAAAGCTTACTAAGGGTAGTTTCCACAAATTAACAAAATCCATTGTGTTAAAGCATTAAACATTTTTCTTACTCAAGTTTTGAACTACAAATTCACTGCTTTACCAGAACACAAACCCCCAAACCTGTAAGGTCCTATTAATTCACTGTTCTTTCATTATTTTGCTTATACTAACAAATCATGATATCTAACAAACAAATAAAAAACCCCGAAATCAAACTGAATTATCACTGTTTTCACAGAATAGATAGAATAACCAGATTGTAAGAACTGATTACCTTCACTTGAAATATTTAATGCAGAATTTTCTACAATAATGATAATATACTGAAGTTCAGAGAGGGAAACTGATAGCTAATTACAATTCAGGATTTTAGAGTGCAAATTAAGAGTTTAACTTATGCTAGCATTAAGGACCTTTCTTTCTCATTGCATATGTCTTCGTGACTAAGGATGGTCATCCTACGTCCAAGAGCAAATGGCAGCGTGCTTTGATTTCTCAAGAGAAGGTCTCTTGTGTTGACATAACATAGTGGCGAAGAAATAACACTAAATAAGCCAACTTTCAAGTACAAGTAAAGGCCACACCGACCACCTATAATACTGGTACAAATACAACCTAGGGTGACAAAACAGTCCTATGTACATGAAACACAACACAATTCATATATGCAGAGAAAAAACAAACATAAGAATTAAAAATTACCTTCAAAGCCATCTCCTTGGAAACACTCTCTTCAGAATTCCTACATTTTTTTCAATTCTAATTACAATTTCTTTTTAGGCACTTCAGGAAAAATCTAACTTTTTTAACCCCAGCAGATAAACCCCCCCCCCACCCACCTTGTTAGCCTACCTTCCTTCTTCTAAAGGATATTTAGAATCAAAACAAATAACATAAGGCATGTACATTCATAAAGATTATAGAGATACCAAACTTCCTTTCAGGTTTTACAGTACGTGGCTGGAGCAGACAGAGTTTATCCAGTAACACTTGAAACTTGGGACAGCTCATTGAACAAATCTGTTACTGTTTCCACTCATTTATAACAAAACATTCTACTCAAATATTATTTTATGTGAGAATGTGTATGCTCCCACACCACTCAGCACAAGAAGACTCAACACTTTCAGGTCTCTAGAATGCATGTTTTACTGTTATTATTTGGTTATACAGTTTTTCAGAATAATTGCCATGTCCCCCTTTTTATTTTTTCATTTAAGAATAGCTTCTCAAAAAGAACTTCTTCCCAGTCTTTTTATTCTGATATGCCATGAATACAGGATTTGTGACGCATTGTCCTTTAAATTAAACACTCCCATTAAAGACCAGGCACTATTTCAAGCCAACCAGGCAACCACAATTTAGAACTTTCTATTCAATAACTACAATGTATCTTTTTTCCCAACTATGCTATTATTAGCAGTATTACACATTTTGTACAAAGACATCTTCATGTTTCTGATAACAACCACTGAGTAAGTTGCAAATAAATTCACCTTTTTTTGTTCAGTCTTCTGTCCGTTAGGCCTTGAATCCATGCATTGACTTCCAGTATCCTCCCACATAAAGTCTGTATTGTATGTCCTCATCTTCAAAGGCACAGCCCCCCAGCTCTCCATATTCAAATTCACCCTGAATCCAGAGGAGTTCAGAGTGAACCCCAAGACATCCTCTGTGTTCCTGGGCCCACTTCGTTTCCCTGTCCCTTCATATCATCTCAGCGTTTCTCTGCTCTTTCAGGCAGGAATTGTGACACGCTGCACATTTGTACAGTAGCACGGGGACACCCTTGCCTCAGCTGAGCCCTCCAGGCACTACAAAATAAGATCAATAACAGTAATTAATTTTGTCCCTTGTTTCCTCTTTTATCCAGCTGCTGTGGTCCTTCCTCTGATAACTGAATACACAGTGTAGCTCCTCAGGTTTTGTCTCACTAAGGAAGGTATCTATTGTTCCCCTCTCCTTAGACCTACCTACACCTTTAAGAAAGGCACAGCAATTTGTTCTCTTTGTTCAAATTCTATCCCAAAATTCATTACCTTCAGGTACACTTCCATTACTAATTCAGGCACCTTATGCTACTTCAAACTTAGAGGTTAAACAACTAAGAGACAAATACACAAAGTGTTTCAGAATTAAAACACCAGCATTACATGGAAAATTGTTTTTTCCATCTGTAGATATTATCCCTTATCAAACTGACGGGTGACAAGAAGTACCAATCTCTACCTAGGGCAGATCCTGCACTACACATTGGGCCTTCTGACAATGGTTTAAATTATTTCAAGATTCCTATTGACATTTAACACAGGAAAACACTCAGAAAAAAACATTCATGTACTTTCATCTATACTCATACACACATACACGCCCACACAAGCAGTCAAGAGTCCAACAAAGCCAGAGATCTTTTGGCAAGACAAACCTCAAATCAAAATTAATGTTTTGTGCCAGCACCAGTCATCAACAGTTTATTTGTATCAGTCTCTTAAATACTGAGCACCTATTGCTAGACAGAAGTTGCAAGTCTTTTCCATGTAACTGTCCCGAACAGGACTATTCAAGAGCTCCCATTATGGAGCAGAGAAGCGAATGTAGAGAAATCACAAGCAACTTGAGCCATTTTAAGTGACTACTGACAGCACACTTCAAGCAAAACTAAGTCAATTTTGGGTTAAACCAGAAGCAGGTCACCTGCACTAGCAAATCACATCACTACCACTCGGTTGCTGTCACCAAGGCAGTACCGCACAAGAAACATTCAAACATCTTTCAAGATGTGCGTGTCTTAGTATCATGTCTAGCACTGAAACAGTGCCAAAACCAGCCGGATTTGTTCCAGGCTCTCTGACAGTTTAGGGACCCCATCCTTAACCAGGAAACACTGACAAAAGAATTGCTTCAGTTGAGAGACCAAAAAGTGAAACTTCCCTGTCTTCAGGTTAAAAGTCGGACTGTGACAGCTCATGAGCTGGGCTTACACCATTCCAACAGTGGAGGAAAATCCAGCTCTGCAAATGTAAAATGATGCAATATATCTGTGCAACTACCTAAAGACTCCAAATACTTCTCTGCAAAAGACTCTTCAACATTTATTTCTCTCAAATCAAAGCTGACCTAAACATTTTAAAATTTGTATCTTCTTATTTAGATATTTGCAGAAATAATTTTTCTTGTTGATTGTGGCCATCAGATTCACTGTGCCTTTTAATCAGTCTGATAGTGACAAAATATTTTGCATACGTATTTTGCATTTTCTACAATACAGCCTAAGGGTTTTTTCCTGTAATCTTTTTCTTCTCGTACCAAAGTCTCTTCTGAAGTTACGTATACAGCAGTTAGGTACTGTTCTTAAAAAAATGTAGCTAGCTTCCTAATGAAAATACATTTTTTTTTATTATTATTATTGCTTTCTCATGTTGTTTCTGGAAAATAAAGAAAAGTCTTGTATCAAAAGGTCTTACAATTCACTCCAGAGTCCAAAGCTGGAATAAGGTAGATTTGGAATGACTTACTCAGAATTCTGACCCTGTAAGAGTACTCTAATCACTGACCATTTCAATTCTGAATGTGAATGACTTTTCTTTATTAAGTTCTTCTAAAAAGGGTACTTTGATTCTGTATGAAAACGTCCTGTAGTCATGTTATAAAGCTCAGTTCAAGATGTCACAGATAGTTCATGCTGTCTTGCTCTGAACAATATAGATTCTGAAACAATTGACAAGCCCTGAGGCGAGACAGGCTGAACTCCAGAAATTACTTCATTTTTACCCCTCTCTAGGTGGACATTCCAAACACTAGAATAAATTGCCCCAAGAAACTGTGAACTCTGCATCTGTGAAGAGTTCAAAAGCAAAATAGACTAGATCATCTTGAGAGGCCCCTTTCAACCTCAGTGGTTCTGTAAAAAACCCAAAAAATGTCAAGTGTTGCATCACTAATAATATTGACTATTCAGATTGCATTAATCACCAAGACAACACCAGTACAACTAAAACACCTGCTCAGTGCCTAGGAACAGCCAAAAATCAGCAGGAAAACAATTACGGTTATGATTAGTTTGGACTTGATAGTTTTGATCAATCAGTCTCCAGACAATTTACAGGGAGTGGAATGTGACTTCATCTTCAAATTATAGATGGAAATCTGGGTATGCATTCCCACAGTGATACACATTTTAACAAATCCAGTGTTAGCAGCAGAGGTGGAGGATACAGTGGTTATATATCTGAGTTTAGCTGAGGTTTTCTACACCTGAAGAGGGTCCTGAAGATTGTTCTACTTTCCAACAACATTGTACTTCAGCTGCTTCTTCAGAGGATGAACTTCCAAAAATCAGGAGCCACGCTGCCTTAGCCAATGTGCTGTCAATTAGACCACACACTCTCTCTAGTAGTAAAAATAGATTTTGTCATTGTACCCTCATAATCTTCACTCATAAACACCAATACTCATAGA
The DNA here is from genome assembly GCA_013397935.1 of Dasyornis broadbenti. Taxonomy (NCBI): domain Eukaryota; kingdom Metazoa; phylum Chordata; class Aves; order Passeriformes; family Dasyornithidae; genus Dasyornis; species Dasyornis broadbenti. The sequence continues at coordinate 887,635 of VZRN01000486.1, read as the reverse complement.
GGTGCTTTCTACAGAGATTCTTAGCCAAGTATTAGGATGGAGTGGCAAGAGTTAATTGAAGACTAAATTATTAAATGTATTTCAAAAATCCCAAATTCCTTATGCAACAAGTAGCCTGAATCCATAATACTTGCTCCACAGGTGATCTTTACAACCTCTAGCTAAACAGAATGGCACTTAATTTCTCAGTTTCCTGGACTCTACTATCTTGCAAGCCCTCCAGTCAGATTCCCCTGCCTGATCCAAAGAAAAAGCTAAACCCAAGAGAAAAATGAATATCACAGTATTTGTTGTTTAAAAATCAAGTCATATGTAAGTTAAATAGTTATGAGCAGTCGTAAATCATTACATTGCTCATGATTTACAGTTATCTTAAAGAAAAAATAGTAATAACCATTTCATTCTTAATCTTGCAACCTCTAAGGCTAAAAAATTTCTTGATTTATTTCCTCTGTTTAACCTGGTTTGCCAGCAAAACTATGCCAGCTGAGCTGCGCAGCTCATGTACTGAAATGTATCAGGACAATGCAACAAGATTTCTAATGCCCAAAGCCTGCAGAATGAAAAAAAAATTAAAGGCGGGGGGGGGATGGTTCATTAAAACTTTTCAGGAAGCTCAGTGGTTTAACAGCTCCCTGAAGCAACCTTAATAACATAACATGCTGTTAAAACAAACAAACAAACAAAAAGAACTCAAAAGCCCAACAAACAACAAAGCCACAATCTAGAAATAATCCTTCTGCATAAGAAACGTCTTCAGTTTAAAACAGTACTGGAGAGAGGAGTTGCATGCTGCACTGCAAGCTGTACCACAGTTTCACAGATGTCATGCTGACTAAACAGGTGGGAATGATACCTCTTTCAGCAAATCTCTAATAATACTCTGTTTGTCCCCTGGATCATCTCCAAATCTTCTAGCAGCAGCTTCTGTCAACCTCCAGAATCAGTTCATGAGCACCACATTGTGCTGCATCAATTAGAATCTTTTGAATTGACACATCTCTGAATTTCAAAAGATCACAATGGACTCTGTGCAAACTTCAGCCAGAAAGAGTGCCTCTCTAAAATTATTAATGTTCTGCAGCGTTGGGCTCATCGCAATGCTCTGGCTTTTGTGTGCTATTTGCCTCTACTACTTGTTAAAAACTATTTCAACATACAGCATATAAAAATCCAATCCTTGGCACAAATGACGAATCTGAAAATATAACAGGCAAATGATAGCTAAGAGCAGCAGCTATCATCCTTAGATAGGATGTTAAAAGAACACTATTGACGCAACTGAAGTTACACAATCAAAACCTAGTGAATTCTAGCACTGCTCACTTTCTCATTTGAATTCTCTTACACATCCAGTGGAAAAAAATCCTTGGCCACTAGGAGTTGTGGACTCAAGAATTTCTGTTAGAGTCGAAGCAAAAGGTTCACGTTTCTAGCTGAACCTGGAAAAAAAAAAAGAGTCAGGCAAAATGAGACAACTGCCTTCCATAGACCAGAAGGTTTGATGGGAGAAGCACAATCCATTCCTGACCAGCTTTCTCTTTCTGCTGAGAAGTTTGAAGCTATTGCAATTAAAAGCAAAATGGGGATAAATTCCTCCTGGAAGTCAGCACCAAATCTAAGTGGTCCAATTCTGATCCATTTTCCTTCTTGCAGGATTGAGCAGTGTGATGGAAATCTCTTCTGCAACAAGATTTCCTATACCTCATATGGTATGGAAAAAAGTAGGTATTTTGGGTTACCTTCCAAATCCATAGCATCCAAGTCCACCCAAATTCTTTTCTATTCTTTGACACAAACTTTACTACAGTTTCCAGCAAAACATGCCCAGTCTCAAAAAATATATGCATTTATGATTTTACTGTACTGTACCTCTTTACTGAGAAACACAAATTACAGACTAAAACATGCTTTCCACTTCGAGGGAAAAGTGACCAAACCTGTAATTGTTAAATTATAAAACTACTGTGAGTTTAAGATACAATGTTCTAAACTCTTTAGGGTATAAAATCTTTATTATGAAAAAATATTACACTTTAAACAAATGCTAAATTTAAATCAAGAAATATATTAACCTTTACTTCAGCAAGAGTTAGATTAGGAGAAGAAAACAATGCAGGTCAGTTTTAAAAGAGAGCAAAAGGTTGTTTAGACATTCTTCGATTTTTCTCAAGATCATCCTCTTCAAGACAAAATACTAACATCTTGGGCTCACCACGCCAGCTCTTCACAACAAAAGAGATACATGTTTCGGAAAGAAATGCTTCAATTCCAGATATGGGTTAGTTTAGACATAAAAAAGATTCCAAAAACCCCATACACAAATCAAACAGCATCAAGAAAACCAGAAGAGAAAACAACACATTTTCATACAAGTATCACTATTGTCTTGACTCTGATAAAATTAACTCCTGTGTTTAAGGGGGTAAAAAACTGCTATACAGCATTTTAAGTAAACATTATCATGACACCGTGCCATCATTTGTAGTTTCCAATAGAAGTTTCTGAACAAGACAGCTGGAAACTGTAGAATAAAACATACACAAGGGCTCACAGAAGGTTTTGTTATTTGAATGGAAAATCCAGTAAGTATGAAGAAGCTTACAGACTATTTCATCAGGAAATATGCTGGAAAAGGTTTATTACCAGATACTGCCATCCAAACTATGTGTAATCAAGAAAATTGGTTGATGATCTTTCCATTTAAGCCTTACAGTTTCTTGTCAGGAAGACAAGCGCTCAAGTGCTGGACGAGGCAGATTAGACAAATGTGAACAGAAGGCACATACCTATACATATTTTTCAATGTATGTTCTGCTACAATCCAAGTGCAAGGTAAATTACGCTGATTAACTCAGAAAACTAGCAGACACATTTTAATGTTTACCTGCTGTCCACAATGAACTCTCGAAAGTGTGTGTAATTTTAGCTATTTCACCACTGCCATAGTTAATACATGATGCTGAAAAAGCAATGTTGCACAGCCAGAGCCCAGCTCCACCACGTGCTGATATTCCTAAAATGGAATTTAGTTAGGCTTGCAGACACCAAATAAAAATCACAGGTGCACTGCTGATGTTTCAGAAACTGCGACAAGATAATTTCTTACCTTGAAGTATAATTGATACTTTCTTCAATAACTAAACAAAAGTAATCGCAGTGGTAAATGCTTCAAGACAAACAGAGTTCCAAACCTTGTAATACAGACCAAGTAAAAAGATACGTTTTTTAAAAAGGTATTAATAAAAATATGACACTTAAAGAGTAAAAAAAGTAAGAAGGAAAAAGAAGCATTTTGCATGTATTCAGTACCTAAAAAGCAGTATTCCCCCACGGCACAGATAACTTCCTGAGAAAATTAAACAGTATATGTAATCTCAAATCCAAATCAGAGTTGACTTTGGGTTCCACAGCGGACATAATAAAATTTATGCTGGACACAGCAAAAGCACACTTTTAACAGGAAAAAAAAAAAACACAAACGCAACTCTGGAAGAACATTTAACTTCTTAACAAAGACATCAGGGAGATTTGTAGAAAAAGAAAAATCTTTCTTCTCAGAAAAGAAGAGCATATGAGGGATGATTAGCTTTGCTGAATTGGACAAGATGATATATCTGAGTAGCAAAATTGGAACACTTCACCACCAGATGTAAATATTTTGACGGACAGTTAGCAACGTGCACACAATTTTAAACTAACAGTGCAAAGGTCAGGTCACACACTTCAGGCGCATAAGCAAGATAAATATTAATTGTATTAAAATGGCAGACAAGGATATGAATTCAGCACATTTAGACCACTATATACAACAGCACACAACGCAGTTAGGGTATGATTCAGCTCTGGTTAAAGTCTAAAGGAGGTTTGACATGAACATCAGCGAGAACCGAACCAGACTCATAAAAAACATACATGGACATATAGAGACCTTGCAGTCACAGAGCAACGAATCATTTCATGGAATGTTTAATGGATGAAGAGTAGATTATCCTGATAGACAATATACTAAAATCAATTAATTTACATTTGGATTGCAGTATAATTTAAGCAAAGGCAAGAGAGCCAGGTTTTTATTTGAAGCAGCCTTTGTAATACAGGATTTGTTTTTAGGCTTCTGGCCAAAAAATGTATTTGTGCCATAAGTATTTTCTTCTAGACTTTTGTTAATAGAATAACCTTTAACAACCTGTTATACCAACCTGCCTGTTTTATGTACTTCTTCATTTAAAAAGTGTATTCCTTAGGCAAGGAAAATTATATCCAGCTAGAAATTTTGAGGGGAATATAATTATTTTCTTCAGCTGACTGCTCTGTTTAAAGGTATACAATAAAGTTACAAACCCATTTCACTCACAGAACTCCTTTTTTCTCTGCCCCTCCCAACAAAACAAATTACTTGGGTACAACCACTAATAGCAAACCATAACTTTTGAGTAAGAACTTACTACAACAAAGTGCGCTTCCCAAGCTCTAGATGTGGCTCCAATTGTCAAACTGTAATTCTGTAACACATAAATCATCATAAAAACCCTCACTCATCAACAGAAGTCATAAAAAGTAATTTTGTTAGCACTGATAATCCCACACAGTTCACCACCCAGTCAACCTCATTCCGTCACTGATTCTATGTTCTGACCCATGTTAGTTTATTTTGTTAGTAAATCAAAAAGTGCAGCAAGGCCTTCCTGTGTAAACAGAAATGCAAATGCCATGCATAAGAAAAAAATGTGCCCCATCAAGTTCGGAAGGTTGAGCACTTCTTACCCACTATATTAATTACTTTACAGGATTACTTTACAAGATTACAGCCTTAGGAAACTGATACAGTAATTCTCATCTAGAGGTTTTCCCAGAGTTAGCACCTGTGTGCAGAGGGACAGAGTAAACAGTTCCTTAAGTCAGGCACAGGATGTCTCTAATGAGCTAATTTACCATGTCTGAAGGACAGCCCCCTAAAACAAACTGGTTTGGAAGGGAAGAATATTGTCACTGGTGTTCTTTTATCTTTACAGCTTGTCAAGAGAAAAATAAACTGTAGAACAGAAAGCAGAATAAAAAAATAGACATAAAATGAAAGTATCTAATTCTGCTTCAATAACAGATTTATAGTATAAAGGAAAGAAGAAATTCAGAAAATTCAGCTGCAATTGCAGCTGACATACAAATTACAAGACAGAATCCAACTAAAAATTTCAAAATAAAAAACAGCAATACATTACTTCTGACATAATAAGAATAAAGGGATGCTTGGTAACATTATCAACAAAATATGTCAACGTTGCAGCTTGATACAGCTTTAAACCACATCTGTTAAATTTTCAGTAGATTAAAAGAGGTATGAGAATTCCAAGATCAAAAGGAAGGGAAAAAAAAAAAAATCAAATACGCTTTTAGTTGCTTGAGGTCAATAAACAAGTATAAATATCTCAATATTTAGAAATGCAAGTATACAGTTTTTTGCTGAACTGAGCCACACATCTCACCTGGAAAAAGATACTTCCATTCACCTTTAGGAACATGAAAATCTAATTCTCACTACCTAATTACTCATTTTTCACCTCCCACTCATGGAAAATGAAAGTGTTTCTTCTTGCATCTAAACTTAAATTGCACTTTCTATGCAAAAGCTGGGTTTTTTCTTGTAAGAAAAGCCAGGAAACAAACTATGCCTTTCAAAAGGATGACAAAGCTCACCTATAAGTTCTGATATCCCTCCCTCCTACATTCAATCCCTCTCCCTTTCTAGACAAATTCTGTTTAGCTGAAATTGAGTATTTTGGAGTCTTTCAATTCAAGAAGATGAAGCTTTCCAGAGGTGAAGCATGCAAAGGAAAAGGAGAAAGAAAATTCAGACTAATCATACATCAAGACAAGTAATATTCTGAATACATTTTACTGAAAGTTTTATGGTAACTTCTCACTTCATAAACAGTAAATTTATGTGACGTTTTAAAAACACATAATTTTCTTGTTCTGAGAGAAAAAGAGAACAAAACCTTCAAAACTCAAAAGAAAAAAAAAGAAATAAGAAAGAATGAAATTCTAAATTTAAGAGCCCTCTTAAAAAAAAAAATTACCCTTCCAGCAATTTGAATTAATTCTTAAATTCAGAACTACAGACAATAGCAAGTTGTACCTCAGGCTTAGGTTAAAGCTGTGCCACACTTAAAATCAGGAAGAGCCATCAAACCCAATACTGGAAGACAGGGATCTCAGTGGCTCTGACAAAACCAAGAAAAAGTGAGAGGGATTAAACAAAGTTTTGGACTCAGATCTCGAAACTGCAAAGAAAAGCAACTTGAACCAGAAGACAGGGTATAGAACAAACACAGTACTTTTCTTGTACAAGATCCTGCTAACAGATTCCAGAAATGGAGTTGGAGGCATAACACTGCAACATTCTGAAACTACCCAAAAATGCTAAATTTCTTCTACAAGATTTCAGGAACTTTCTCACATCAAAGAAAATTTACAAGATATTTCTACAAGAACCCTGGTCAGATCAAAATGGAGACCAGGCTTTCATTGATTCTTCTTCCACTGACGTATCAGTATCAAAAGCAGTAACTTTTTAAATGCATAATTCATTACATGAGACACATTAGAAGTGATTAAAGTCTAAATAATGGCTGACATACTCGATCAGGCAGTCAGACCATCATGTTAAGGCCTATCAAAAAACATCTTAGGGTATGAATCATTAATTTACAAGCTTACCCTACTGAAATTCAGTCAACAATGATGGAACACCTATGGCACTTGAGTTTTCTGGATTTACCTGTGGAGCTACCACCCTCCTGCAATTACTAAATGCTAGACTAGTCATTTTTCTCTTTCTCACAAGCTTTTCTGAAGGACCTACTACATAATTCCAAGACTACAATAAACAAGGCACACTGCTTATGTAGGCAGCTGAGCCCAGCAGAGCCGGGTGGAGAAGTGCAGGAGCGGAGCCGGCACGGTACGAAGTCAAACCCCAGCAGGTTTGGCACAGCACGGGATAAACCTTTGCTTTCTGTGTTAGTTGGGACAGGGGAAAAAAAAAAAAAAACCCTAAACCCACAAGTATTTAATACAAGAATTCAAAAGAAAATTAATCCAACCCTTAAGCAATGAAGGGCTACTAAATTACCTGTAACACCAGAAGACAGAATGACATGGGGATGAAGAGAACCTTACAGAGTATTTCCCTGCATCACATATTGTGAATTTTTTACTTTCCTCTTGCATGGAAAAGGGTATATGTATTCCATCTCCCTAGTACTTGCAATAAAGACTGCAAATGCACATAACTGTCTATACATTAGCATTGCAAAATCTACTTCATAAATGTGTGGAGAATAGATAAAAATATGAAGTCACATGACTGATGCTTAATTTTTGGCAAATTCCCACTATTAGGACCATACAGAATTCTTGTGATTGTTGCAGGGCTAAGGATTCTTATCTATCTGTACAGGCATTTAGGTTGCTTCTGTCACCATTGGAACCAGACGCTATTACAAAGATCCTGCTTCACCCTGCTTCAGGATGAAGACCATGTGTCTGCAGGGAGAGATTTAATGACCTGGCTTGTGCTTAGCATGCCCCTGTTATTTCTAACTAAATTATTCCATTTTACAACTAGGAAATAAACACACCACAGGTGACGTTCAAATGTTTATCAGCACGGCTACATTCCCGATGTATGATGAGGATCAGTTACCAGTGAGTGGATCCTACTATCCAGCAGTTTACTGAGTCTTATGCAGATCTGTCCAATTGCCTAGGCTTACTTTGAAGTATCTTCAAATTCCATTCATTCCTCCACCTAAATTTATATATAAGGAATTCTGCTTGCCCCTCACAGGAATAAAGATGTTCATACACCAAGGGAAATTATCTGGCATATTCAGCGAAGGAAGACACATTCCTCTTTTTCACTTTCCTTTTCACAGAGCCAAAGAATGCATCCCACACAAATCCCAGGTACTTGGTTTTTTCCAGCTTTGCCTGGTTTAACAGGAAGAAATATAGCTGTAAGAGACAGCCATTTCTGGCTTGATTCCATTAATACAACTCCACATTCTGGCAATCCCCAAGAAAACTCACAGACAGCCAATGCAAATTTTGTGTTGCTTCCTTTCATCATTCCTTTGAAAGAAGGATTTAAGCAGAGACATACTTCAAATTCAGTGCACTCAGTTTTCACAGGAGGATTCCAGAGAGGTTTTCACAGAGGTAGAGATAGGACATGTCAGTGCTTGGCATTTGGTTCTGCCAGCTAATATCCTTCAGATATTATTTCCCACAATCAAATAAAAGACAACCAGGTAATACAAGTGTGTCGTTATGCAGCCTTATTACTCAAATCCTCTGGGAAGCTGTCTCACAAAATGCAATGATCTTGTCACTCCATCTCAGTGACCAAAAAAAAAAAAAA